>CAIGRT010067338.1:0-24603 GCA_903798405.1 Fraxinus platypoda | reverse complement strand
AAAAATTGACCCAACCCGGTCGGGTCGGGTCGGGTCGGGTTTGCCCCACGGCCCCCACCCTTAATTACGTTATTATTTTAAAATGTATTTCTCAATAAAAATAGGCTCAAACAATTCTTAAATTATTTTTAACTTTTCCATACCGATATAGTAATTGCCCATTGCACACCCCCAATTTCCACATTCTTTTTCTTGCATATCCAATTTCCACATTCAACAAGCTGTTTCCACAACCCATCTAGATCTTCACTGATTTTTTTTTTATTTAGAAAGCGAAATCGAGAACTCTAGCATCTCCGATCTCCGAAAGTTGTCGCTTTTTGTGGAATAATTCGATGAAAGGTCAACAATAGCATGGCGGAACAAGCGGTCGAAAAGAGTTCGCCTGAAAATGACGATTCGAAGTTGGAAAATGGTGAAAAGAAGAAAGTGGACCTGACATTTGATCCAGAATTCTTCAGTTGTATGCTTCAGCCTTCGCCTTCGCCTTCAGATTCTGATTCTGATCCCAATTACATTGGAATCCGCCGCCTCCTCCTCTTTCGTAAAGCTCAGTCTGGTGTCTTACGCCGCAAGGTACTCCTCGATTTTGTCTATTTATATTTGTATATGCATGTGCGTGTGCGTGTGCGTGTGCGTGTGCGTGTATATTATAAGTATTACTTAGTTATATACTCGTGCATTGGGTAATTTGGACTCCTGATCGTTGATCTGTGTTAAGGGATGTGACTGCGAAAATGCACAAGCCATCATCATTCCATATTATTTGCTATATTTATACGCGTTTTAGTATCAGTGCGGAATTCAGTGCCAATTATGAGCGCGATTATTGAGTACTCTGAAGATTGTAACGTGACTTAGCATTGTCTTCGTATACCAACGTAGACTCAAACGTGCTCTCATAATTTGTGTTCTATAATTTAAATAATCTTCATCAGTGATTAGAACGTCAAGGCACTCTCTGTTTAATTTCCCAAAATTAACATTTCTAGCAATTAGTAAGGGGAATAATTATTTTATGTATTGTAAAATATCAAACTAAAATAGAGAAAACAATAAAACGGTACTCAACAAAAGCTGATGAAGAAGATGATTTCATTGGAACAAATTCACACTTTTCTTGTACAACATTGTGTGATATATATACATCCAGTGAGAAGGATCTAGAAGAGGAAATTCTATGCTATATTCTATACAAAAGTAAAAATAAAATGGCTATACAAAACAGACTACAAAACCGTTAATGTGCTAACAGAAAATGGTCCCCCTTTGCTCTGTCATCATTCACGCCTTCATTCTCCGTGTGGTCTTCTTCCTGCTGATCCTTCAGGATTTGATTTCGGTATTTTAACATCCCCGCAAGATGGAGAGTGGATGTCGTAAACTCCCATCTTGTCCATATGTTGATAAAACTGAAATGAACTTAAGGCTTTAGTTAAAATGTCAGCAATTTGAGACTTACTACTAAGAAGCTTAGCAATCACACTTCTTTTTTGAATCTTATCGCGTACTAGGTGGCAATCCAGCTCTATGTGTTTCGTTCTTTCATGGAAGGCTGGGTTTGCTGCTATGTATAAAGCTGATTTGTTGTCACAAAACAAATTGGATGCCGTGGATGATCAACCCTTAGGTCTTGGAAAATATACCTCAGCCAGGTCAATTCACAGCATACGTTTGCCATCGCCCTGTATTCTGCCTCAGCTCAGGACCTAGATATAGTATCCTGCTTCTTGGATTTCCATGATACTAGTGAAGACCCAATGAGAACACAATATCCGGTACTTCTTCGCGTATCGGACACGCTCCCCAATCTGAGTCACTATAGGCATTAAGTTGAAGCTTTGAATCAGAAGGAAACAACAGTCCCTGCCCTGGAGCTCTTTTTATATATCTCAACACCTTGTGTGTAGCTTTCAGGTGAGAAATGCGAGGAGTGCTCATAAATTGACTTAACAATTGAGTTGAATATGAGAGGTCAGGTCTGGTGATAGTTAAGTACAGCAATCTTCCAACGAGCCTTCTGTAAATTGCAGGATCAAGTAGAGCCTCTCTATCATCTCTAGAAATCTTCACATTCTGATCCAAAGGTACTCTGGCTGGTGTGCATCCTATTGCTCATGAATCAGACAAAATGTCTAAAGCATACTTTCGTTGGCAAATATATATCCCAAAATCAAATCTTGCTACTTCTATTCCCAATAAATATTTCAATGATCCCAGGTCTTTGATCTTAAACCTTTTGTCAAGCAACTCTTCGAGGGAATTTATACTGTCCAAGTTGTCACCTGGTACAATTATATCATCCACGTACACAAGAATCCCAATAATGGAATTTTTTGTAGATTTTGTGAATAGGCTGTAATCAGCCTTTGACTGAGTGAATCCCTGCTGAATGATAAAGGCAGATAACTTGGAGTACCACTGCATGGACGCTTGTTTAAGCCCATACAGGCTTTTGATCAGCCTGCATACCTTTGAATTACCTGCATTGGGATGTCCAGGGGGCATCTCCATATACACTTCTTCATTTAAATCACCATGTAGAAATGCATTATTCACATCAAATTGATGTAAATGTCATCCTTTTATGGCTGCTATTGCAAGTAATGTTCTAACTGTTACCATCTTAGCTACAGGGGAGAACGTTTCATGATAATATAGGCCTTCTTGCTGTGTATACCCCTTTGCCACGAGCCGGCCTTGTACCTTTCAACATTGCCATCAGCCCTATATTTTACTTTATACACCCACTTGCATCTGATAGGCTTCTTACCAGGTGGAAGATCTGTTATAGCCCAGGTGTTATTCATTTCAAGAGCAGCAATTTCAGCATTCATAGTTTCACACCAGTTAGGTGAGGAGAGGGCTTCTTGGCATGTGCTTGGTTCAATATGTGAGGATATAGTTGTAACAAAGGCTTTATGTTTGTTAGAAAGCCCGTGATATGACAAAGTAGCATTAAGAGGAAAAGGATTACCTGGGATGATGAGGTCCTTTTGCTCATCCAACTTCTGTGATGAGTGAAGTGAGGCTTGCTGACAGAGGTAGTCTTCTAGGTAAGCAGGAGTTTTCCTGGTTCTTGAAGATCTACGAGCTAGGGGATGGTCATTTATGATGTTGCGAGATAATTCTGAATCTTTCTCTTGAAGTTCTGGGAAGGGTGATCCTGTGGAATGGTTATCTGTCTCATGATTTGAAGTGGTATTAGCAGGTTAGCAGGGTTGGTTTCTGAATTCATTGCCTCCATTTGGTTAAAGGTAGTTGTAGGAGGGATATAGGCACGAAGTTCTGTGTTTATAGGATCAGATTGCACCGGTTTTGTTCCCTCAAATGCACTACTACTTTTGTAAGGAAAGTTTTCTTCATAGAACACAACATTCTTTGAAATAAATACTTTCTTGGTTTCAAGATCGAGGAGTTTATATCCTTTTATCCCAAAGGGATAGCCCAAGAATATGCACATTTTGGCTCTTGGTTCAAACTTCCCTCTATGATTAGTCAAGGTTGAGGCAAAGGCAAGGCAACCAAAAACCTTAAGGTGTGCATAATCTGGTTTGTGTTTGAAAAGTTTTTCAAAAGGTGTTATGTTGTTTAACAATGGTGAAGGCGTCCTATTTATCAGATATACTGCAGTGAGGATGCGATCACTCCAGTATTTCATTGGAGTGGCACTTTAAATCCTCAAAGCTCTTGCAACATTAAGGATGTGCTGGTGTTTCCTTTCAACTATTGCATTTTGCTGTGGTGTTTCAACACAGCTTTTCTGGTGAATAATCCCTCTTTTATGATAGTAATCTTTCATTTCAAATTCTCCCCCATTATCAGTCCTAATGATTTTTATTTGTGATTGGAATTGAGTATTTATCAAAGCACAAAAGCCTCGTAAAGCAGTAGTGGTATCTGACTTATTTTTCAGCATATAAGCCCATGTGCATCTTGTAAATCGTCCACTATAGATAGAAAATATCTGGATCCATCATAACTAACTTCACTACAAGAACCCCAGATATCACAATGTATGAGATCAAATTTGATTTTGGATTTGTGATGACTGATAGGAAAATGTAGTTTATGCATTTTGGCCATAGGACATACATAACATGGTTCTTTTGCAGATTTAGAAACATCACTAATACTTATTAAATCTAATCTAGAATAGGAAAGATGACCCAGCCTGTAGTACCAGAGATCAAGCTTCTCAGTCTTGGTAGAAATGGCAGCAAACATGGAGGATTTATTTGAAATAAGGGAAAAGGCTTCTGTTAAAGCTGAAGTAGAGACTTGGCATTGCAGCAAATGGTATAAACCTNTCAGTCTTGGTAGAAATGGCAGCAAACATGGAGGATTTATTTGAAATAAGGGAAAAGGCTTCTGTTAAAGCTGAAGTAGAGACTTGGCATTGCAGCAAATGGTATAAACCTTGCCTCACTTCACCCATTCCAGTCGTTTTCCAAGTCAAAAGGTCCTGCACGAAACAATTTTCAGAGAAGAATATAAGGTGGCATTTAGATGTTTGTGCTAATTTCCTAGCAGATATCAAGTTAAAGGAGAATGATGGAACACAAAGAACATTATGCAAGATCAAGTGTTCTGTGATTTGTACCATCCCTATGTGAGTGACCTTAGCCAAGTCACCATTTGGAATGACTGAATAATCCACTTTAGCTTGAATGAAACTGAGGAAGGAAGTGCAGCAGACCATGTGGTTTGTTGTTCCCGTGTCAATTATCCATGGCACATAAGAATTCTTGTCAATTTTGTTCCCATATGCACATAGGTAAGGAGAGACACCAGAATGTTTTGGAATTTGTGTGTCTGCAGGCATTGATGCGGTGAGGCATTGAATATTTTGGGATTTGAGCAAAGCCAGAAGCTGTGCATGTTGCTCTTGAGTGAATGTCACTTGATTGCTACTTCCAGCACCTTCCTGCTCCTGCAAGGATGCCTGATTTGCTGAGAAGTTTCCCTTTCTGTACAGCTTATGGCCCGGAGGATATCCATGTATTTTGAAACACTTGTCCACATAATGCCCTGGCATATGGCAGTGAGTGCAGAATGGCTTGTTGGGGTTAGCCTTGAAGCATCTTTCAGTTGAATGTCCAGGGACCTTGCAAAATGTACAATAGTATTTCCTTTGTGTCACTCCAATCTGTTTCACTCCATCATTGAGATTCCCTCTGGTGATTAGTGCCATTGAATCAGGTGTGGAAATATCTGCTGAAATCTGCCTTCTCTTCTTGTTGGATTAAGGAATACACCTCATTGAGAGTGGGAAAAGGCTTGATTAACAGAATTTGAGCCTTGAGTGCTTTGTATGAATCATTTAAACCCATTAAGAACTTCATTACCCAGTCCCTTTGCTGATTTTCAACAACAGATCTCAGTCCTCCACAAGTACAATTAGGAATCGATTCATAGTTCATTAGCTCATCAAGAAGAGTCTTGTATTTTGAAAAATATATACTTACAGCATCCTGGTTTTGCATTAAAGTAGTAATGACCTGTTTTACCTCATAAATCTGTGGGGCATTTTGTTGAGCTAGCTGATGCTCTAAGTCCAACCAAAGTTCTTGAGTTGTGTTAGCATACAATGTGCGGGATTTAATATCAATAGACACGTTTTGTAACCAAACAATCACTATATCATTGCACCTAAGCTAATATTCCATCACGGGGCTGTTGGGATCTGCTGGTTAAGATAAACTCCCTTCAATGAAGCCTAGTTTATTTTTGATTCGAAGTGCTCTCTTTATAGATCTTGCCCACGCATAATAGTTGGTACTATCAAGTATGTGAGTAACCAAAATCGCCCCAGAACTATCATTTCCACCGATGTAATAAGGGCTGCATGGATCATTAGGATTTGTATTAGGATGGTTGTTTGCTGTTGGATTTGTGTTGGCATTTTGATTGTCATTTTGATTTGAATTTGGATTTGGATTTGTCGAGTCTATTGTAGTGCTATGAACATCAGCCATAACTTAGCTCTGATACCATGTAAAATATCAAACTAAAATAGAGAAACAATAAAACAGTACTCAACAAAAGCTAATGAAGAAGATGATTTCATTGGAACAAATTCACTTTTCTTGTACAGCATTGTGTGATATATATACATCCAGTGAGAAGGATCTAGAAGAGGAAATTCTATACAAAAATAAAAATAAAATGGTTATACAAAACAGACTACAAAACAGTTAATGTGCTAACAGAAAATGGTCCCCCTTTGCTCTGTAATCATTCATGCCTTCATTCTCCATGTGGTCTTCTTCATGCTGATCCTTCAAGGTTTGATTTCGGTATTTTAACATGTATCGGAAGCAAATTTTCAATTTTTATAATTTTGTTAAATAAATTTAGCACGTATTATAAATCAACATGGTAAGGAGTTCATCATATGAAAATGTTGATTTGGTGTGGTTTCTTGTTGTAGGATTGGAGATGTAATGGAAAAGGTTATGTTGCCTTTCGTAATTACATTAATAGGCCGAGAAATTGGGAAGGTTTACGAACACCGAGTTACCCTAGTACTCCAGGACAGAGGTGACTGAAGTACTAATTTGATTGCAATGAGTACAATGAATTATTGTTTGTCATTGTTCTGAAATCTTCATTTTCAAGTTTTTAAATGTTAGAGAGAAATTCAGCTTTACAGTATGAGATTATTGTTTAAATTTGTGTTCCATACGATTCTCACATCAGGGTAATTTACTGATTGATGCATCAGTGGACGATGGATGCCATCTACAAGTCCACCCTCCCATTTGTTTGAGGTGGACAGCTGGGGTACAAGCAGGGTATGTGCCATTTCTCCATTATGTTTGTTGTTTATATCCAAGTTTCTGTCTTATAATGATCGTGAGTAGGAAAAAGTAATAGGTTGTTAGCAATTCACAAGGCACAATGCTCTTTATATCTGTGCCCCAAGCTTAGAATTGATACATGTTAAATAAGATAACTTGAGTTGCTTGGCAGTCGTCTTCATTAGAGTTAGTTAAGCAAATAGATAATTAGTACTTGAAAGACATTTGGAAAAGGTCACCTCTTTTGACCTGTAGAGAAGAAGGAACCCTTTACTTTAAACAGACGTATAGCCTATGATTCATTTAAGCTTCATGATCATTGGTGGGGATAAGTCATTTATGGTTTTTGGATAAGACTGCCGTATAGGCTTCTTATGATATTTTTAGTTCTTTCTAATGTTCCCCATAAGGAAAGTCGAAACCGTGGCATTTATGGTCCTGTGGCTGTCAGGTTGTACGTACACGCACTACGTGTGGTCTGCATGTATATATGTATTCTCACAGTTTTCCCTTTAATCATTTGAACCAAGAATCTACCAGGTTAAAACTAAACTGAATGTCACATTGAGTCTAGTACGTTTTTCACAAATGTAGTTATAGAGAGCAAATGCTTATTGTGATCAATTGATAAGCATTATATGAAATTGATATAAGGATATCCTACAATCCAGATTGCATTATATATATATTTTTTCGATTTGTTGTGAATTATAGCCTCATGTGTCATACTGAGAATAAGGAATGTTTAGCCATGTCATTTAATATGTCTTATTCTTCCTTTCTTCCAGGATTTACGAAGTGGTGATCGAGCATTGAGTTTCCGCACAAGTGTCAGTTCAAACGCGAGTGATACCGAGCTCCCACGTAGAAGGGGTGAACCTGCATATTCCTTTGTAGGAATGCACTGCATTTTTGACCAGTGCAAGGCCATGGGTACGTCTTTGAGAGAACAAGACCAGATTGTATTTTGTTGCTGCCTATTTTGGTGTTATTGGAATTTTACATTCTGAAGTAACCAACAGTCATTATTTGTAGTTACGGTCATAAAGTTTGGGCACATGAGTTCTGATCTACTTGCCTATGGAGCTTCAGATGGAAGCTTGACTGTATGCACTGTTTCTACGTCACCTACAGTTCTCAAGCGGTTAGCAGGACATACAAAAGATGTTACAGGTAGGATTAACTGCTGTTCTTTCTGTAGTAACTTTTCGCTGATCAACTATCAACGTTCCATCCCTTTAGGAGACCCCAAGATGGCTCCATTCGTCTTGATGTAGTACATGTTTTGACTGAACTCATTTTAAAATGGCAATCCGCCTCTGTCAATTGTAATCCTCCCTAGACCTCAGTCACACTTTAAAACGTCCCCCTAAAATCTTCAGAGTGAAATATTGGACAACCTGGGAGCTCGTGGAGTATATCTTGAGTATTTTAATACATGCTCGCACATGCACGGTTCATGATTCACACCGTAAGTACTCTGTCTACATTGAGTTCTAAAATCTCTCTCCTCAGATTTTGACTTCTCAGCTAACAATCAGTACATCACATCTTCCTCAATCGACAAAACTGTGAGAGTATGGGATATCTCGAAAGGCCTTTGTATGAGGGTGATTTATGGAGTTTCACCAGAACTTTGTATTCGTTTCCATCCGGTAAGTACGTGAAATTTCATGCTATTTTTGTCGTTTCTGCTCTTGAAAGAATATAGTTATATTACGTTTCAAGTTTGCTGGTATAGTGTCATTTTTGCCTATTTTACTGGTGCAGGTGAACAATAATTTTCTTTCAGTTGGCAATGCAAACAAAGAGATAATGGTAAATCATGTGAAACTTTTACTAAGTGTACTCTTACTGCTAGCAATGTTATTTTTTGAAACCACAATTATTCTGGGTGGGTGTTTCATCAAAACATTGAATCCATTTCCTTGTATCAGTTTCTTCTATTTTCTTTGGTTGAGGATGTTGGCATGTGTGCTTGTTTGTGTGTTATCCCAGGCACAAAAGAGAACATAACCTTTTTTTGCCCAGTTTAGTAGTGCCTCCTTTTCCTTTTCTTGGGTACTATCCAAACTACTAGTGTCAATTTATTATTTTGTTTTGCAATGGTTGCAAGTCTTTGACATCGTGCTGCATTTTGGAGACTTTATTCCTACAGATAAATCAAATGCGTTGTTTAATGCTTTTACCTTACATAAGACACTTAACATTCTCTCACGTTATGCACTGGTTTATAACTGGCATTCTAGGTGTTCAATTTCAGCACTGGAAGAACAATCAGTAAAGCGACCTTTGACAGTGAGGTTACTGCTATGGACCATGACCACACTGGTCAGCTTATTTTCTGCGGTGATGCTAAGGTGCGTTGGCTGCTCAAGGACTCCTCCACCTCTGCTAACTGATAAACTTCAATTTTTTTTTATTTTTTTTTCAAGAATAAGAGATTTTCTTTTCTTTACAAATGATTGCAGGGATATGTATACACAGTTAGTATGGACTCGCGTACAGGTGCCTTATCTAGATCTCATCGTAATAAAAGTAGCAGCAAGCAAAATTCTCCAGTCACTACTGTGCAGTACAGAACCTTTTCTTTGCTCGCCCGAGGTCCTGTGTTGCTAACTTTTTCTCGAGATGGAAGTTTGTCTTTCTTCAGGTTGTTCTGTAACATTTTCCCTTTTACTTTCAGATATAACTTCAGTTTTCTAATACGATACGTGGCATTTTGGTGTGGTGTAGCGTCTCTTTGGAGATACGAGGTTATTTGACTGTTCGTTGTACACTTAAATTGGCTCCACGACTGCATAGCATTCGCGCCTCTTTCTGTCCTCTACTTTCTCTTGAGAAGGGAGAATTTATAGGTATACATGCAATTTATAAGATAATCCTTTCTCTATGTTTATACCTATTTAAAAGATCATGCTTTTGCAAATTTTATCTCAATGTCAGTAAAAGGCATTCTTTGGATGCTCTTATGGCCATTGTTACATTTTAAGTAATTTTTTGTTTTTGTCTGGATATGTTATTTTTTTCTTACTTTTGAGTTTAAAAAGTTGCTCATTTTTCGGAAGTACCTCTTACATCAAAATAAATTAATTATTTTATTAGCTTAGACAAACATGATATTTGTCATCTTGCCTGCCAAATCCTTTAGGCAGAAATTGCATTCTTTCTACTACAATCTTAATGCTTTTACAAGTTTATTCATAATATATGCAACAAGATAATCTCGTTTTCATTGCTGACACTCTGCTCTGTGCATGAATGAAGTTGCCGGGAGTGAAGATGCTAATGTCTATTTCTACGATTTAACTCGACCAAAGCACACGTGTGTAAACAAACTACAGGTAAATCTCAATTTTTCCAAAGATTTGTTCGACTGGCTTCATGTACTTCAACGATTGGTTATTACTGCAGGGTCATGGCTACCCGGTTATAGGCATTGCTTGGAACCATGGAGAGAATTTGTTGGCTTCTTCAGATTTTGGTGGAACCGTCATTGTATGGAAAAGAGCAAAGACAAGTTGAACAATCCTATGAAGGACCGGATTTTCGACTCTTTGTAATTTGTTTTACTGTATACTGAACCCAAGGGTATAGGAATAGAACACATTTGTGCACACCTCTGGCTCTGGTGGGCTCTTTATATCCCTTTTTTCTTTGGATGGGAAGAAGGCGAATCCAAATGAAATAAATCCATTGTATGATTTTTGCATTGAATGACGTGTAAAAAGTCATGTAGCCTTTTTGTTTTCTTCTAATTTGTGTCGGATTTTATGTGATCAATATATAGTGTCAAAATTTAAATAATTTAAATTGATAACATGTACCAACAATCCGTTTTAGTCTAGTTGGTTAGGATACTCGGCTCTCACCCTATGGCCATCATTCTTCAAGAACAAAATAAAAGAAAATATTTAATTTACATGTGAATTTTGTAGCAGAAATTTAGGTACACAGTCTAATACAAAACTAGGCATTAAAGACCTTTGTGAAGGTATAAAATGATTTTCTATCAATCATGTATTTTCATGAAGCTGCATTCTTGGCAATGAAGCTAAATGGAGAAAAATACAATGAAAGTAAAGGTCAGGGAACTAACTGGAAATCCCACGGCAACTCCAGCATGTAAGTTGACAACTGTAGTAAATTGGGAAAAAATTTGGAGGAATGGTGTCGATTGTCAACCATGTAGTATCCTACATAAATAAAAGAGTCATTACAAATTTGTTCAATTTAATTGTCTCCACCAGTCAAACTATGTTTATGTACACCATGCTGCCTTCCCAGCCAATCTTTTGCTATATTACAACTATATTTCATAAATTTCATAGTATCAAAGAAACCACAACTTCTTTATCTATGATGAATGGTTCAAAAGGGGGCAAAATGCTTCTTCTGTCCAACGAAACCAGCAGCCTTTTCTCCTGCTACAAAATCACGTAAAATACGCGATGGGACAAATTCACGCTGCTGATTTCCAGAATCCGTAGTCAAATCCTGGTGTCTGAATTCCTGTTGAAGCAGCAGTTACAGTATACACATCATTGCCTCTCATGGTGACAATTAGGACTAGTTTCAACAGCTACGGGTAGGCTACCGCCCTGCAATCCTAACGTGAGTGATACTCCGTTTCCACTTCCAAATCTTTCTAGCTTGGAAAACTGGTATGCGGCTGCCATAAATCTTTCTTCGACATAATTTGACTCTATAATCGTATCTGGGAAAAGGCTCTGGTCATCCATGGAAGGAGACCTTTGGTCGACCCTACATTGTCCTATCCAATAACCATTTCCAGGTTCTGCACGCATCAGATTCTGGAATGTCGAATTGGTATCTGATCCCACCATTTCTACACCATGGACATGGTCAGAATTTAGAAAACAAAGTTTTGCAGAACGAACGGATGAAGAAAGTGCTCGAAAAGCCAAGTGCGCAAAATTGAAACAGAGCTTTCTGCAAATCTGGCCATTTATTGCATCATGCAGGAAACTAGTCTTGATGGCGAGTGCCGTGTATGGTTTGTCTGAATTGCTTCCTGGAACATCAGAAAGCGTGTAGCTTTTATATCTTGATTGTTTAATCTGAGAATTGCCGTTTTCTTCAAAAGAACCATTCTGGCCCCTGGTTTCACCCGATATAGATGGAATCTGACCCAATAATGGGGAGAAATTGGGATTAAAGCTCCGATACTGGATACATGACATGTTCATTCGTGATGGTTCATGTGTGCTGAGACTCAGGGATAATCCTTGTCCTTCCAAATTGTAGCGCCTTGAAGAATGCCAGAAACTCCACCTAATGGATGAATCAAGCTAAAATCATGATAAACAGTCCTTGATCCTACAAGACTTGACAGAGTTTCTTGTCTCCACGTGTTGGTTTCCAAAGCTCCAAAACATCTGAGGATGACGAGAAATTCATATACTTCATCATGTTTCCAGGAAGAACTGGCATTTCCAAATATGAACAGGGCGAAGGAACCCTTAGATAAAGCATCATTGCAGAGTCTCTTTGATTGTTTGAACTCGGAAAAACCAAATCGTTGCAGAGTCTCTTTGATTGTTTGATCATCTTTTTGATTCTTGAGTGGAGAAACCAAATCTCTTTGTACCTAGGAAAATCTAGAGAGAGGATCAAATATTCCCGGCAATTATGGAGAAAATTCACTGCACCAAATATGTTATGAATTCATGATCTTCGAATGAGCATATATATGCTTCCCAACATACGCTTCAGAGAACTACTCATGCTTTTCACAATTCAAATACGAAGAAGAAATTACATACAACATGTTTGGTCGGAAAGATTGGACAACACTAAAAAAGAAAAAGTGGTGTTCATTGTACTCTTGAGTAGTACCCAGTAGTGAGTTCTGAGAAGCAAATCCTAAAACAAGACCTTCCATTAACATGTTTATGAACATGCTTGATAGTAACAGATAACATTGCAAAATTAAATGGAAGTTGAATCACCATGTTTGTTCATAAATTAGAAGTCAAAATTCAACACTCAAGAATGCTTATTAATCATTCCAAAAGAAAACTGCCTGAAAAAACCAGTCACTGAAATATCCAGTTTTTCAATCCAGCAAAACAAATTAGTGATCAAAACATTGATAAGCACTCAATTTAACTATTTCAGTCCAAGACACTGCTAACTTTTAAGAACCCTATTATTATTATTCAATAAAGACAGCAACTAATAATCAAATTCTTGAATTCAAATTTTATAAAAGATGACATAAAATTACAAAGAAAATCATTAGATTTATGTGATTTATTGTATAAAAAATAAATATTTACAAACCTGAAAAGTGAAACCCAACAAGAAAAAGCTCCGATCGACCTAAATCTTTCTTGAATACAAACATGCAGATCCCAATACTTCAAAATTATAGCCCCCTTTCCCTCCCTCTATATGTGTGTGTCTTTTTCTCTCTCTCTATGTCTCTCACACAGAGAGAGAACAAGAAGGTCAATAATCAAGAATCTGAAAACCCAAAAGAGGTTCAATGTTTAAAGCACAAGAAAATCATCATAAAACCCCCTTTTAACCTCTTCATTTTTCTTATCATGTATTATCACTCTCTCATCATAGTATCTATACACCTATATGCCTATATCTATTCCCACGTGAGACTTACACACGATCATTTTCTCTTTCTGTATCTACTTTTCTCTTTGTTTGTAGAATTGTAGTGTATATATTTGTATATCTATCTCTTTCTTGGCTGTTGACTGTTGTGGTTGGAATTTCTGGCTGATTCTTTGTTCTTGATGATATTTAGAGTTTAGTTAATGTGTCTTAATCTATAATCACCAGCTGGTACACCTAAACCCTCCCTTAAACCCCTCTCTCACACACAAACTCAAGCTTAACCATTGGAATGGAAGGGAGGTCTGCAATATTTATTTGTTTTATTGCTTTACGTTTTTTATCTGTAATCTCTTTTTAATATCAAGGGTGCTCAAGCCGAGAAGCAAAATATTCATGCGAACCGTTCATATTTTTTACTCAAAAGTTAAAAAAAAAACAAAAAAAAAAATTGGCAAAGCGCAGTTCGCCACCCAAGGGTTTAGCTCGTATGGCGAGTCTAGTCACACTTCGATGAATGAATTAGCTCGCATGGTGGGCCGAATCAAGATGAGGTGACGATACTGTAGAAAAGATCTTGCGAAAATATAGCTTGGCGTCAGAATGATAAAAGGCTGGCAATCCAAGCAATTCAACTCAGCCCATAAACACTGCTACCGCCATTTGAGTGCAACGTCAACGTATTTATGAAGATACATTCAGGTTTCAGCGTCTTAACTTGGACTGATTACTCAATATGTGAAATACATATGTGGGCCACGTCACAAATTCTTTGGCACCTAATTTTATGTTATCTCACGATGTCCCTCTACTTTTCCATATATTCATATTTTTTCCATAATAAGTTTGGAAGTCTTTCGAATTGGCCCCCACTCCCACCTATGGCCTACATAGACAGAGAGTAATGGCTCCAAAATTTGCTTATTAATAATGGGTTAAACTATTTGTATATCAAAAGTGTACATCACTTTCGATATCATCGAAGTTGTATGATTTGATTGGTGAAAAAAAAACTGTTTATTTTTTTAAACTGTCCAATAAAATGTTGCCACATGACACAATATAAAAAGTGATGTACATGTAGCATAATTAATTAATAATAGTCATATTCCTACAAAATTGTATAATCTAACCCACACTATTTCCCTAAAACTTGAAACACCAAATTCTATCAATTCAAATGGTATTCTACTTTTGGAATTTAGTCATCAAACTAGTTTGATTGTAAAAGCATCTTTCGTTTACAACTATGCCCCCCATTCGGCCCCTATTATTTAAGATTTATAATTTTTGAAATAATGTTTATTTTTAAGAATGTGCAATTAAAAAAAAAATTGAGTTTACGTGTAATATTATTTTATTAAAGAATGCATAGTTGATAGAAAGAGAGAATAATAAATAATAATTTTAATTGGAGCCAAACGATGGCTAACTTGTGTCGGGCTGTGTCTTTATTTATTTATTTTCCGAATAGTCTCACTCATATTAGTCGTTAGTGTGACATAAGCTTTTAAAACAATATAATCATCAACCAACCGGCCTAATCTCTTGCCCGCAGGAGATCAATTTCACATCAACCAAACTAGTAATCAATAAAATATAGTAGATTAAGTGGTAAAAATTGAGAAAGTTAAGGGACTGGGTCTGGAATTAATGTAGTGTAGGCCGAGGCAAAGTAGGAGGGTGTGGAATACAGAGAGCTTCTTGCTGAAACAGAGACTGGATTCGGAAAAGGTTGAATCTAATTAAAAAGGGTACAATGAGAGTAAGTGCCGACTCTGCATTCATCAAGATGTGTCAAAATGTATCGTGCCACTCGAGCTTGAGTGGCCAGGCCTGTGAAAAGCACGACCAAACCCATCATGACCAAGCCATCGGCCGTCCTGGCCTGGCTCTACAGCTAAGCCATGCTCGACTCTAACTAGGCCGGCCACTATTTACACCTCCATATTCATAATACATAACCAAACAAAGGTGGGAATATATCAGCACCACAAGTGCTATGTCAATGATTTCAAAATAAGGGTTTGCACAAAAGCAGAAAAATAAACAAAATGGATTCTCACCAAATAGGCAACAAACAATCACTTTCTGAGGCTAGCTCCACACAATCAAATATAGACCAACTCTAAAATTAACTGAATAAACGTCTCACTGTAATTTGTACATAGAAACGGTAGTATATATGTGACTGCATAGCCAGGTTTATCTCAAATATTCAACAATCACTGTTTTTTTAATCTTCATTTACCTTATTGAATCGACTTCAAAGGCAAACTCAAAGCTATTATTGGCAAAAAATGCCAGCTATGAACAACCATAAGCAATACCAAAATCATCTATCTGCGGTCATTTCTGAATGTAAATTAACAGATTCAGAAACAGAAATGATCTTCATTTCCAGTCACATTCACAAGTTCAAATGAAAATCTATATACATTCCAGAAATTCACACGAAGAATTATGCAGCAACATAAGACGGACAGACTATAAACAAGTGAATCTCAGCATTGTTGTCACCATTTACCTGACAATGACAAGACCGAAAAAATTAAATAAATAAATCAAGGGTGTATGTAAGATAATTATGCAAGAGAATGTGAAGTTCACTTACCTCTGGAACAAAGCAACGATGTCTTCCCTTAACCGTGGAGTTTCCAAAAACAAATCTCCACATTCTTTCACATCCACAGTCTCCATTTCGAACTTTTGTCGACCACTATGCTCATCCCATTCAAACCACATCTTTGCTATGCTTTCCTTCTTAAAGCAGGTCTTGTGGTCTGCCTCTTCTGGAGAACCAGAAGCAATCAATCTATAAGCATATACCTTCTTAAGCTGGCCGGGTCGAAAGGCACGTCCTATGGCTTGGCGGGTAATTGACGGGTTCAAATGAATGTCCAATATAATTATACGCGAAGCCCCTACAAGGGAAATCCCTTCACCGCACGCTTTAATCGAACCAAAGAAGACTCGAGCATCGGGTGAAGTGTTGAATCTCTCCATGGAAGACTCTCGAGTCTCAGAATCTGACTCACCCGTGATCATGAACATTTCATTGCCGAGCCTATAACCCTTTACCTTCACGGTCAATCTCTCCAGGAATTTCAGAGGCAGAAGGTATTGACTGAAAACAAGTAGCTTCTCACCACAGGATTCACAGAGTTGGAGAAGATTCAGGTAGAATTTAGCCTTCACTCCTTCTCTCTCATCCAATTTCTCCAAAATTCCATCAATTTTCTCCTCATCGACTCTGTCTTTCACTCCAGAATTTTTTGACAGAGTCTTCAACTGTGGGTGCACATAAATTGCACTCCCTTCAGCATTTATTTTAAATTTTCTTGCCAAGTTTTTCAGCTCTCTAACTTCGACCTTTTGTCTGGGGCTCAGTTGAAGAAAGACAGCGAAGTCAACAAGTCCTGGAAGTTCATCCAGGTTGTCTCCTTTGTAATAGTGCAAGACTCTCCTGGTGAGCTCCCGTAGATCTTGTATAACATTCACTTTTCTCACACGATTTTCGTCCTTTAAGAGAGTGTGCTCGATTAATTCACAAAATTCATTGTCTGTGACCTTTTTCATCGAGTTCCTTTTACTCGACATTTCAGCCCTGCTCAGAATTCTCCTCTTGATTATTTTAGAAGTCTCCAATTTTAGAAACCTTGGACGAACAAGATTTAAGATGTTGAAAACTTCTTTCACATGGTTCTGGTAGAGTGTACCAGAAAGCACCACCTTTCTCAGCGTCTGGACTTTCTCAAGGGAGGTCAGAACATCAGTGTCCTGGTTTCTTGGGGTGTGTCCTTCATCCAAGATCAGAATGGAAGGACATTTCAGTAAAATATCTTGGCATGCAGCAGGAATATTCCCAGTATCACTGTCGCACACTATAGAAGAGAACTGCTTATAACCCAAAAAGAGTATGCTCCTCTCTTTTGCCCACTCCTTTAGAACTTCCAGTTGCTGGGATCGACTGTCTGCTTTTACTGAGTAGAAGTCATACAGAGGTAGGTCTTCCACTTGCCATCTCAGAAATTCTTTTTTCCATATTGCTAAGATACCCCTCGGTAGCACTACCAGTGGTCTTGCATGCGGGTATTTGGCCATGAAACTCTGAAGAAAACTGATAATCATGAAGGTTTTTCCTGAACCAGGAGCATGAGCCATAATACAACCTCCTGGATTATCAGTCACCAGGTTGCTGAGAAGGAAATTGAAGCCCTCAACTTGATGGGGCTTCATCACCCTCTTGTGCCGTGGATGTGGGTAAATATCAGCAACAGTAAATTCTGTAGCGGATGGTGTGAACCCATCAGGAAGTATTTCTGTTTGATCTGTTTCTTTGGAAGACCGTCCATCATATCTAAAAGTTCTTGTACTCCTCGTGACCTGAATATAATTTATAGTAGGGAAAGTTAGTTGTCTGAACTAGATCTTCTTTGTGAGATGATTTGATTAATAAAAACAAATAGGCATTGCTTCATATGATTAGACTTTGAAGTATAATTTATATCTAGAAACGAAAATGAGGCTCAGTAAAAAGGAGTTCCAAATAATCACCGAAAGACAAATTAAGTCTATATTTGGTGCCAACTCAATTATGAAGTGTTTAGAAGTGCGCATTGAGTTCTACATGATGCATAATGAGTAAAAAAGAGATCTCCGAGTAGGAGACCAGAACTTTGCAAGGAATAACTAACAAAATTTACATACGAGCAGCTAGCAAGAATAAAGACACAAACTGGATAGTTACAAAAAAAGAGTGCCATCTACATACAATAAGTAGCAAACCATTCCGAGTTTTTTACAACTTGAAAGCATATAGGAATCATACCTTGGAGAAATTGTATTCAATAATGGTTTCAATCCCTCTCCCAATAACTCCACAAATGCGACATACTTCACCAATATCATCTTTCAGTATGAAGGAATGTTCACAATCTTCTCCACCCTCAACTTCGGGCTCATCGGGTGGAAAATCTGCATCTGTATCCTATTAATTATCAAAAAGGCCAAGGTCAAAAAATCAACAAATAAAGACTTTTTTGTAATGTGGTTTTAGAGACATTACAATATTCAATAAATTAATTTGATTACTACAAAACTTCACAGTAACTGACAAATTTTGAATTGCAACCTCAAATCAAACATTAGAAGCGAAAGTTTTTGTAGTAAGATTCAAGGATGTGACATCTTGAAGATAAAACACTGACATTCTTGATTATTTCCAATTAGTATGAGCTTTCAGTTTTTGTATTTCCATAAATTCAGTTTACTAATCCCGTTCTCACACAGACGAAGCTATGCAGCCTGCCACGTAAATCCTTTTAAAATAATAATTTGTAACCTGGTTTCCATTAGCAAGAATTTGTCCTTTCAGTACTTCAAAGTGCCTGTGTTATGCATTGGATTCTACGCTTTGACGTCAATTTCAATTGGGACTTCAATTTGTATCAATTGGGTCACTAGACTTCAATTTGGTCTCAGTTTAGACCACTTCATCGAATTTGGCAATTCTGTCACATGAACTAAATTTGGCGATCTTTTGTGGCTGTTACCGAGATGCCAACTCAACACTTACAGGACATCTAATGTAGAAAAAAGTACATTACTAAACCAGAAAATTTACTGATGGTATGTTGTTAGCATTTTCATATTGGATAGAATTATATGACATGAATAATATCAATTAATACAACAGAGTTCAAATACAAATTTCTCCTACCTTTGAACACTCTAACGCAACAGTCATCTCCTTCCAGATGTCATCCAGACCATCATAACCATTGTCAGTTTGTTCATCGTCTTCGTCCACTTCCATGTCATCCTCTGTGCCAACGTATACACCTTTATCTTTTCCTAGTTCAGTTTCACCAGCAAGATGTTCATCTTTTTCTGTTGAACTTCGGCTCTGAGCATAATTTTGTTCCTGCATTTGGTTATGACACCACAAGCTGAGTGGCAATGCCATCAAAGAAATAAAACGGTGTATAATTTTAATGCAAAAGATAATTATTATCCTCCCAGAAAACATGTATTTTTAAACTATCTATCAGTACCACCCCACTCAAAAATAAATAAATTTGTTAATCCTCAAACTAGTGGAAGGTTGTAAGTTATAAGAAGCCGTAAATCACAACCGACAGTCAATCAGAAAAGATTAGTAGCATCAAAAACATAAATAAATCAGAGAAGATGAACCGTAGGTAAAGCTACATTCAAATGGCATCAATCACCCCCGCAAGGTTTTCAAGCCAGAAATTTCTTCTGTATAATAAAATCTTTTTTTTCGAAGGGAAAATTAAAAGTAAAATTCATAAACACTGCTAAGCTTTAAAAATTCCCTAAATTTTCAAATGGTTGCCTAATGCAAAACAAATTATGGGGTTGAACAATATACAAATCAAGGTACAAACAACAATTTCAAGAGTGCCTAAATAATAGTAACACAAGAAGAAATACACATGATAATAACATATGAATAATCCAAATTATACAATTCTCGTGCTTTCTAGTATACTTCAAAACTCGTCTAAGCCCAAAAAACCTAGGAAAATCCTCGACAAATTGTCCTCCCGTAGTCATCTTTAAATACTTCGTTTCATATTCTATTGAATATTTCTAATAAACTAGACAACTGTTCAAATTTCAAAAAGTATGCATGTTTTCCCTTCCAATGAAGCAGAAATACACAACCTTGTTTTCAACAATTTGACCTTATCAATAGGTTATCACAAAGAATTATAGGTAATGACCAAATAACTCTCTCCTTTTTAACCAATTGCCCAAAGATTCAACCATTTTATTACAAGATTATGGGGTAATTCAATAAACATGACTTCAAGGGGATCCAACATATGTGATGCCTTAAGCGGCAAGAAAACACAACTACGATCAGATCTCAATACTGTAACATGTTCTGTACTTGTATGCGAGTACGTGAGTGCATGTGAGACTTTCATCAGAGTGTTAGTACACAATTATTTATCATCTAAACTTCGTAGTTTATCACCTTCCAGCAGCAGTAAAAGAAAGCACATGACTACACAGTGTCTTTATCTAGAGAGAGAGAGTCTTACTGGAGCTACATTTTCACAGAAATTAACTTAACAGGGGCCTAGAGTTGGAGCTATTGATCAATAAACTCAAGAATTGATGTATGGACATTTCTTTTAATTTTTGTCATTTATCTGGCCGGACACAAATCTCGCGTGCTTATTTGGACTTGTCTTGATGCCTGTCTGGCAAGGTCAACAATAACCGATTTAGCCCATGTTTCATTTAGATAAAAATCTGAGTTTTAGTAGATTTTTATAAATGTTGATGGAATGTGGTTGTAAAGTAGTGGGTCCCACGAAATCATAAGTTTAGCTGAACCAAACATGGGCTTAATGATGGGCAAAAATGTTAGACAAAAGAAAAGTTCCTACCAAAAAGTCCTTCATAAGAAGGTGGCCGGGAGGCTTCTTCAATTCAACTTCCCGGAAGGGACATAACGGCTTCTCTTCCTTAACATCTTCGTCGTCTGAATCAAGTATAACAACAGTTCCAGGCAAAGGGACTAGTGCAGCCGGAACAAACCGTTTGACTACATCATTACACCCATCAGGATCATCCTCTAAGTTAATGACATTAGTTGTAGTTGCTCCAGGTACTTCTGATGCCTTGTTATTTTGCACAGCCAAACACTTGAATGGAAGAATAGGATCTATTGCATAGTAAGAATCTAATAAATTATTCCTCTGCGTAAGAAGATCCTCAATATCCTTAGTGACGCTTCCATACTGGCCATAATCCAACTCTATCAGCAAACTATTTATTGAGAATGGATCTGAATAATCAATGACTTTTAAGCAGGCTTCTTGCCTTTCCAGGTCAGATTCACCACGCCAACCAGCAGAAAAGCGTATGTCATTGTAACCACTTCGTTCATCAACTTTTATCCTTTTCCACCCACTGGAACGTAAATCTGCAGATAAAAAAGGTAAAATCAATGAAAAAAAATGACGAACTTCACCTCGTGCTCTCTTATATTTTTCTTTTGTTTTTGGTAGATGCAGGGTCTGTGCACTCAAAAGTCAATAGAGACATGAAACACAACAAAACATAGGCAAGGATCCATATTATTGACTAATTTCACCCCATTTTGAAATACAAATATCAAAATCCTTAGATGCATTTGGCAACGTTTCCATCAAGCATTTGCATTCAATAATGAAGCTTCCAGGAGTTTTCAGAGATTTGCTTTTCTTGAGATTATTACAACTGCAATAATAGAACAAACAGTTCTATAGATAAACTTATTGCCATTTCAAATTGCCTACTTTGAGGAAATAAAGAATGCCAAAAAAATGTTCTGAAAGGACTTTATTAAGACTATTTCCTATCTCATATATTTATAGCGTTTACATACAAAGAAAAAAAAAAGTCCATATGCATGTGGACTTCTTGTGCATATTAAATGAACTTATTCATCAAGTAAAAAGGCAAATACTATAGTCCGGTTTGCCAACAGGCATCCATTGAAAGCACTTCATAGAAAGCAAATTTATATCTAGTTTCCTTTAACTGTATGAATTTGTCTTTTCCGGCTTTTTAACATCAAATGTCTATACTGCTACTTACAGAAAACCTCCCATTCGCAGTCCAACCCCCATGCCCCTGGTAACATCTTACTTCCTTGGATTCTTGCTAAGTACTAATATATTGTTCAGTGTTCACAGAATTATCATAATGCAATCTTTACTGCCACCAAACATTGTTTTTAGCAAAAAAATTAAGCTTGTTATTCAAACTCGACATCAAGCACACACGAACTGGATACAAATTACTTAGTGGGTAAATGTTACCATACCAAATGGACCAAACATACCAATTGGTACTCAGTATTAAAACCGAGGTTTCGATCCAGTTCTCAGCTCTAATACCCAAAATAGAAAATCCAAACTAACCCGACTTTTTTTAGTATATATAGTGCCTGGTGCAATTAGTCTGATCCTTGGTTAGAAAAGTGTTCCTCTTTTTTATTCATGTTCACAAATCCTTCATTCATGCAATTTAGTGAATTTGAAGACTTTAACTGAAGGAACGGAACCTGACCAAACCAAAACCAGTTGGTCGGTTCCATAACTACAGATGGAACAAGTGGTTCTATTTTTAAAATATCCATAGGTAGTCATTTTCAATTGGTTATCTTCGGAATCGAATGGAATCGGATCGCATCCACCTCCACTTATTGTCATTACTTGACGTAGAGAGATGCAACCACTTTCCCAGAAGCTATATCCAGTGGTTGGGGTGCAATCAAGCCCATTATTATCCAAAATCAGCCCACAAATGCACCCCAAGCACTATTCATTTAGGACCTTACTTCGAAGTATCCCATATGCCACCCTTACCCAGAAAGGTCCTTTTTCATACGAAATGCACATAAATGGTAAATTTACTAAGTATTCAAGGAGATGCTCTTCTTGTTGTATTCTTGTTGTGATTAGTAACGGCGGTGACACTCCCCAAAAGATACATGCACTCTTACATTTCTCTTGTAATGTTAAATTGCTTTCACCCAGTAATGGAACTATCCTTACGTTTAACAATTTTCTCATCACTAGTCTAGACAATGCGATGTAGATGTGCTACAAAGTGTGGCATGTTGCAAATGCCAACAGACGCCAGTACAAATATGACAAATCAACCAAATAAACTTTCTCCAAAACATAGAATAACACAATAAACTTAATTTTTTTTTTTAATTTCAAAATAGCCCCTTCTCCCACCCCTAAAAGAAAAGAAGAAATTACATATAATGTTAAATCAGCAGTTCTGAAGAGGATATTAAAATCAATTTCAACGTGTAAAAAAACAAATAAAATCATAAATGACATTACCTTACCAAAAATCATACATGCAGCCATAGACGTGTGTATGTGTGCGAGTATATGTGCCAAGAGAGATTTGTAAATAAATGGTAAAGAAATTACCACTGGAGCTACTGGCCGGAAACCTTTTCGGAAATGGAGTTGCATAATTGCTGTCAGTTGCTATACCCATGATCACTAAAATCACACACATAAAGAGTAAAAAGACTAATTAATTCAACCATACACCAGAATGCATGTTGATAATCGCAGTGCAGCAAGAATTAGAACAATCTTGAGTACAAAATTGAATATGATTTCCAATTTACGCACCTGATGGAAAAATCGGAACCAATATTTGGGACAGATAAAAAATGGTAGGGTTTTACGCCAAGCAATTTGATACAATTTTTTTAGGTTTTTCGGCCAAGCAATTTATTTTTCAAATTTTTTTAGGGGGTAGGGACATAGAGATAGGAGAAAAAAATGGTGGGACAAAGTCATATTGTCCACTCATTTTTTCCATAAATGATGTTTTATTCTATTTTTCTTTTTTCGAACTACCAACTCAAACAAATAAATGATATCTAGTCCATTTTTGTGGAGATTAAGGTTAAGATTTTAATTTCACAATTTTTCAATCATATATTTCACAATTTTTATTTTTTGTTGTTTGCACACGTTGTAGATCATCCATTCAATTTAGGACACCTACTCCTTTGTTTCGTTGGTTTACTCTTTTTCTCTTTCTTACTTTTTTTTGTACTACCCACGTAAACCAGTAAATTACATTTAGCTTCTTTTTTTTATTTTAAATATTTTCGAAATACATTTTTTACTCATTTCTTTTTAAACACACATTCTTTAATAAAATAATATTATGCGCAAATTCAAAAATTGTCCTTATTTTTTAACTACGTATTCTTCATTAATCTGCTATTCCAAAATACATTCTTAATATAAAATGGGAAACAAACATGCTCTTATTTTTCTCTCTTTTTTTCGAGCTACCCACTCAAATAGTGGCACGCTTTACTATGTTTTGATCTTGCTTTTTACCTACTTTTAATTTTAATATTTATCTCTTTTAATTTTTCATTCGAAAGTCATACTTACTCATATATGAGCTTATGCAATTAAATCAAATTTCAGAAAATTAATTTATTCAATTATTTCATTATATATAACAAAATACTTATACGTGAATTGCAAAAATAACATATAACTTTTTTATTTTTTTCGTGTTTCCTACTTAATCCTACTTAAATAAAAGAGTGAGTTTGGTGGCACTATTCCTAAGCCATATGGGCAATAAAGCCGAGCCATATTTCGAGTTAGCCGACTAGCCGAGC
>CAIGRT010067337.1:0-10249 GCA_903798405.1 Fraxinus platypoda | reverse complement strand
AGAGAGTATTAATATATATATATATATATATATATATATATATATATATATATATATATATATATCTTAGTATAAATTTATATTAGTATATTAAAACATATAATTTACATATAATAATAATTTAATTAGTATGTGATTTTGAGTAGAATTTTTAATAATTTGATTTTAAATAATGAAATGTCAATGATAGTCCAAAAATTACTAATCAAGAGGGGGGGTGAATTGATTTTTAAAAGTTTTTCGAAAAATTAACCTAAATTCAAGTAAGTAAGACTAAATAGATTAGTTCAAATAATAAGTGCAAATATGAAAGCGATGAGTAAAAGGGAAGAAATGATGCAGATGATATATTGTGGAGGTTTGATTCAAAGCAATGATCTACGTCCTCCGTTACCAAACTCTTTGATACGAGCAAGGCCTTTTCACTATATTGATTGACTTATACTACAATTCAACCCTTTACAATGCTTCTTGTGACTTATAAACAAGGAGTACTGAACCTTATACAATATTGAGCTTTACGGGACCTCAACACGACCCACACTATTGAGCTTTACGGGACCTCAATATGACCTACACGATGACTTACAATAAGGAGCACCGATCCTTATACAATGTTGATCTTTAGGGGACTTTAACACGATCCACACTTGAGCTTTACGGGACCTCAATATGAACCATACTATTGAATTTTACGGGATATCAATATGACACACATGGTGACATACAACAAAGAGCACCGATCCTTATACTATTTAACTTTCACGAGACTTCAATACGATCCACAAGTTTAAAGTCATGATTTTACAATGAAATTTCTCTCTTTATAAATGATACAAATGAATTAAATACTAAGACGGACTAACACTTCAATGAATAGCAATAAATTATAACTCAAAAGTCAGATGAAAATTTTTCATGAATGTGATAATGAAAAATTTGATTCAATCAATCAAAGTTTTTCAATGAGAAGATAAAGAAGAAATAAATACAATGTAAGTCCAAAAATCTTCTCAAAATATATATCTCTTTTAATGAATGATTGTAATAATAAGTATCAAGAGAGAAATACAAAACTTTGATGAATATGATCATTAACAAGTTTGATTCAATCAATCAAAGTTTTCAATATGAAGAAGTAGAAGAAATATATGCAATGTAAGTTCAAAGATCTTCTTCAAAATATATCTCTCTTTTATAAGTAATAGAAATAAATTAAGTACAAAAAGAGAGAGGAAAAACTTTGATGAAGATGATGATTAAAGAGTTTGAGTCAATCAATGTTTTTGATACGAAGAAATAAATGAAATGAATGTAAATGTAAGTTTAAAGAAATATCTCAATATATTTCATTTTGATACTCTTGAAAGTCTTATGAAGAATGGAACAGTGATGAAATTTATAGAGTTCACAACGTCAAAAAAATCTATGAGATCGGATGGCTCGTCCGATCGACCACCTCTTATTCGGATGACCAATATAACTGTTTGCACTGTAAAAATCAGAGGTCAGAATGGTCAAATTTTGGATCGTTGAAAACTTCGGCCGACCTCCTCTTTCGGCCGGTCAATCGCTCGACAGTTTCTGTCTTTTTACGTTTTGACCCGTTTGATCCGATTCGAAGGTTTTGAAGGGTATGAACTTTTGAAAAGTATTTTTAACCAACTTTTCAAGATAGAAACTATTTTTCAAATTCAAATATCATTTTAAAAGTCATTTTTATATTTGCTCAAAAAATTGCGTTAGAATGACTTTAATGCACAAAATTGTTTTTAATACATAGAAGAGTTTTGAACTTAAGCATTCATTACTAAATATCAAAGTATTAGTACCTTTAAACTTTGTTTAAGAAATCAAGTCTTTGATCTTGCTCCTAAATTTGCCTCTTCAGTTTTTGAATGTGTGACTTCAATCTTGACCTCCTTTATGAGTCCGATTTGTAATAATAGCTTTTGGTCTTTTGACGACCATCGATCAATTTCATAGTATGCTTTGAAAAACTATAATCACTTGAATTCAACTTGTTTGTTGTAATCAAAACTTTAAGGCTATAATCAACCATAGGTCATGATTTTTCCTTTTTTGATTATGACAAACAATATGATTTGCAAAGTAATATTAAACAATTGATAAAGAATATAAATCTTAAATTTTGCATGTAATCGATATATTCCCCCTATCTTTTACAAACCTACATACATTCATTCAAAGCATATATTTATCAAGGCAAGTATTTTGATCATATCCATCTATCACACTCTCATCAAGCATATCATCTCATATATTTTTCCTCTTTTTTCATAAGCAAAAAGATATAACATTTAAGATCAAAACATGACCTAAAGAAACAATAAAATATTCCTTCTTTTCAATGCTTNAAGATATAACATTTAATATCAAAACACGACAATAGAAAACAATAAAAGATTCGCCCTTTTCAATGATTTTCAAATCTATCTTATTCTATTTTTCCCTTTTACCATAAGCAAAAATGTAGCACATATGAAAGGAAGAGTATGGCATATAAGATCAAAATTTTAAATCAACCATATAAAATAGTAATATATTTCCTCTCAATTAAACACAAGATGCCAAATATATACAAGTTTAAATAAGATAATAATCATCATAGTAAAATAACAATCAAAGCATGAGTTATGAAATGAAAAAAAGCATAATCATTTGGATAAAATTTATATAAATTCCAACCAATTGTGCACTCGAATCAATCATACGAGAACATTAAATACGAATTCAATTTAGCCACAAATTTATCGATAATTCTCAAAGCTCTTTGAATATATGAAAATCTATCAAATGTTAGAGGTTATCGAGTGTTAGAGGTTTAGCGAGAATATCACCCAATTGATTTTCCATATTCAAATTCTAATACAATATTCCACTTTTTGGGTGCCTTTAGAATAGCATAGATGTAATGTCTTAGTGCCACTCTGATATCTAAAAATTCGTTTTATGGTACTAAGGTGTGATTCTTGAATATTTGGTTGAAATCTAGCACATAATTATATACTAAACATAATATCGAGTCTACTTGCAATTAAGTAAATGAGAGATCCGATCATACATTGATATTTTGTTAGGTCTATAAGTACCATCATCTTTGTCCTATTTGATTGATAAGCTCATTAGAGTGTTCATTGATTTCAACACTTTCATTTCAAACTTATTGAACATGTCCATGATATACTTTGTTTGACTCCATTACTTAGGTAGAGATTGATCACTTGTACTTTGGAAAATTCTTCTTCATCTTGTTTCACATCTACTTCTTCCTCATATTGATCTTCAACATCTTTAGGATCTTCTTTGTTTTGATTTTGAATGTTCATTTGCTCAAAATGAATCTCCAAACATGTATCATTAACAATACATTTCTTTTGATCAAGAGGATTAGTTTCATCAAATGTTACATACATGGATTCTTCAACGATTAAATTTCTTTTGTTAAAAAAAGAAAACTCTATAAACTTTGCTATTCAATGAATATTCAAGAAAGATTCCAATATCAAACTTTGGATCAAATTTTCTTTAGTGTTCAAGATAAGACATTTACACCAAAACACTTTAAAGTAATTGATATTGAGAACTCTATTTTTCAAAGTTCATATGAAGTTTTGGTTTTCTTTCGACTAATCAAGACTCTATTCACAATATGGTAAAAGTGTTAACGGTTTCGATCGAAAAGTATTTTCGTAAACTATTTTCATTTAACAAAGTCCAAGCCATTTCTTATAATTTGCAATTCTTCATTTCTACTACACTATTTCGTTGAGGAGTTATAGGGGTCGAGAAGTTATGTTCGTAGCCATTATTTTTGCAAAAATCATTAACTGTAATATTTTCAAATTTTCCACAATGATCACTCCTAATGGTAGTAATAGTGTATCTTTTTTTTTTTTTAACCTTTTTACAAAAATATTCAAATACATTCAATACTTCATCTTTTAGGTTTAATGACGAAAGCATAATGTTTGCCACTTAAGCTTATGATTCTAGATGATCCAAAAAAATACATATGGAGAAGTTGTAAAGGTCTTTGCTCAAGAATGTTGATAACTCTTTACTTGTTTTCCATGTATAACAAATTTTATCTTTCTCAAATTTCAAATTTGACAAGCCTTTAACAAATCAATTTTTGAAAAATTTGAAAGTAGGTCCATGCTAACATGATCTAATTTTCTATGCCATAACCAAGTATCATATTTTAAATATGATAAACATTTTTCTCCACATTCAAACTTAACATTTATGACATAAATATCCTTACTTCGGCTTTCTATAAACATCACTTCTTTTGATGTAGTATTCTCAATAAGGTACTTGGAAGAATCAAAATTGATATGATAACATTCATCACACAATTGACTAAAATTAAGTAGATTACGTTTGAGGTTATCTACTAAGAGAACATTTTAAATAAAGGGAAATGAATGATTACCAATAATTTCAATGTCAATAATTTTTCCTTTGACATTATCTCCAAAAGTACCATGACTACCATCCTTTATTTTGAAACTTGACATTAAAGCTTGATCTCCGATCATGTGTTTTGAGCACACACTATCCAAGGTCCATTTGCTCCTTATTTTCTTTGGTACCTACAAAAATAATTCAATTTTTGATCTTTGATACCCATACAATCTTGGGTCCTTGGTAGTTAGAGTTAGTGGACTTTTGAATCTACTTGTAGTTGTCCTCAAGGTATACCCTCTTTTTCATTGAACAATTAAAAGTTACATGATCCTTTTTGTTGCAAAAACCACATGCGACATTTAGAATGGGGGAAGTAGAGGGTTTAACAAAGAAAATTTTAAGAGACTTATTTTAAAAATGGTTTGTATCCAATTACTCCTTTATCAAAAATACATTTTTGTTTATCAAACATTAAATCAAAATTTTTCTTGCCTTGAGTAAATTTTTGAATAATTTGAGTCAAATCTAAAATCTTTTCTTGTAAAGAGAATTCTCCTTATTTAAATAATTGTAATCGGCTTTTTCTTTTTCAAAATCTTTTTGAATTTCCAAAATTTTCTTTACCTCATTTTCTAATACATAATTTTTCTTTTTGAGGATCGAATGATCTAAAGCAAAATTTTCAAATTTTCAAGAATTTTATCATACGAGATAGATAATTCATCATATGAACAATTTTTTATTTGAATTTACTCTATTTTCAATAGTCATGAAGCACATATTGACAATTTCCTCTTGACTTTCATCTTCTTCATGGTCATCATTGTCATTTTCATCCCATGTTACTTGTAGTACTTTCTTTTTACGAATTTATTCTTTTCTTCGCATTTTCTTCTTTCTTTTGGAATCTACACTTATTACGGAAACCTTTTCATTTCTTAACAAGAAAAACAAGATCATCAAGTTCTTTATCATTCAAATTTTTGCTTGAAGTGCCTTCATCAATTACAGATTTTAAAGTAATTTGGCGCATTTCCTCTTCATGGCTTTTCATTGTCTTCTCCTTTGTCTCAGTGCGATTTTGCTCTAGTGTTCAACGATAATTTTCTTTTTTCTTCATCATTGTACTGCTCTCTAGGTTTTGGAATGATTTGATCCGATTCACCAATCACTTTAATAACCTTTTTAGGTACGTAAGGACCAAATTCAATAACTTCCCAAACATTATAATATGTTGATTGAACATAAATCATTATTCTAGCTTTCCAATAATTATAATGCGTACCATCAAAAAGGGATTGCGATTTGTAGAATGCCCCTCAAGATTTTGAAGATTGTGTTAGCCATTATTTAAGATTGTCAAATCTTTAAATTCAAAATGAGCACCTTGCTCTGATACCAATTGATGGCCCAAGAATAACTAACCAAGATGGGGTGAATTGATTTTTAAAACTTTTTCAAAGAATTAATCTGAATTCAAGCAAGTAAAGAATAAATAGATTAGTTCAAATAATAAGTACAAATATGAAAGCAATAAGTAAAAGGGAAGAAATGATGTAAACAATATAATTGTGGAGGTTCGATACAAAATAATGATCTACGTCCTCAGTTATCAAGCTCTCCAACACGAGCAAAGTCTTTTCACTATATTAATTGACTTATGGTGCAATCCAACAATTTACAATACTTCCGGTGACTTATAAATAAGGAGTATCGTTCCTTATACAATATTGAGTTTTACGAGACCTCAATATGACCCACACTATTTAATTTTACGAGACGGTGTCATACAACAAGGACCACCGATTTTTATACTATAGAGCTTTCACTGGAGCTCAATACGACCCACATGTTTAGAGCAATGATTTTACAATGAAATTTCTCTCTTGTTGAATAATACAAACAAATGAAGTATTAAGATATGCTAACACTTCAATGAATAGTAATAAATGATAGCTCAAGTGTTAGGTGGAAGACTTTGATGAATATGATAGTCAAAAATTAGTCAACAAATGATAGCTCAAATACTAGATGAAAACTTTGATAAATATGATAATTAACAATTTGATTCAATCAATCAAAGTTTTTCAATGAGAAGATGAAGAAGAAATGAGTACAATGTAAGTCCAAAAAATTTCTCAAAATATATCTCTCTTTTAATAAATGATTGTAATAAATTAAGTACCAAAAGAAAAATAAGAAACTTTGATGAACATGATGATTAACAAGTTTGATTCAATTAATCAAAGTTTTCAATATGAAGTAGAATAAATATATGCAATATAAATTCAAAGATCTTTTCAAAATATATATATCTTTCATGAGTAATAGAAGTAAGTTAAGTACGAAAAGAGAGATGAAATTTTTTATGAAGATGATGATTAAAGAATTTGAATCAATCAAAATTTTTGATATGAAGAAATAAATGAAATTAATGTAATGTAAGCTTAAAGAAATCTCACAATATATCTCACTTTGATACTCTTGAAAGTCTTATGAAGAATGGAAGAGTGGGGATATTTATAGAGTGCAAAACGTCAAAAAAATCTATGAGATCGGATGACTTGTCCGATTGACCGCATCTTATTCGGATGAACAATATAGTCGTTTGTACAGTAAAAATCAGAGGTCAGTACCGTTGAAAACTTCCGGTTGACCATCTCTCCTAGCCAACCACCCGACAATTTCGGTCTTTTTACATTTTGGCCCCGTTTGATCCAATTCGAAGGTTTTGAAGGGTATGGAATTTTGGAAAGTATTTTTAAATAACTTTTCAAGATAAAAACTATTTTTCAAGTTCATATATCATTTTAAAATTCATTTTTATATTTGATCAAAACATTGCGTTAGAATGACTTTTAATACACAAAATTATTTTTAATGCATAGAAGAATTTTGACTTACGTATTTATTGCCAAATATCAAAGTGTTAGTATCTTTACACTTTATCTAAAAAAATCAAGTCTTTGATCTTACTCCGAAGTTTGGCTCTTTAATTTTTGAATGTGTGATTTCGATCTTGACCTTCTTCATGAGTCTGACTTGTGATGATAGCTTTTGATCTTTTGACGACCGTTGATCAATTTCATAGTATGTTTTGAACAATTATAATCACTTGAATTCTACTTGTTAGTAAACATGATTAACTTGTTTGTTATAATCAAAATTTTAAGGTTATAATCAATCATAGGTCAAGTTAAATCAATGCTTCAGTTTAATTTTTCCAAAAAGTAATCAATTTCAAATTTTATTTTTAGTTTAGTCCATTAACATCTCAAAATTATCAAAAGATGCCAAAATCAAATCCCTAGCATCCAACGACCATTCTTGTCACTAAATAATCTTTAGTTCGTCACTTTCTCGTTTCCAAAAATATGTTTCTAACTATTCACAATTTACCCCCTAAACATTGAACTTATTTTATTAAGGACCAAGTCTTGGATTTAAGCTCTTGAACGGTTGAACCCACTATTCTCTTTACAAGATGTCATTATAACCCACTTTCTCAAGACTTGAAATGATTGTGCCTTAAACCATTTCCATAATTTTCACTCTAGTTCCAAGAAAATTGAAAAACTCTCGTATCTTCAATAATTAAATATTTGTCACAAAATTTCAAATCTTATTTTTAGTTTAGTCCATTAACATGTCAAAATTATCAAAATATTCCAAAATCAAATCCTTAGCATCCAATGACCATTCTTGTCACTAAATAATCAATAGTTTGTCACTCCATCGTTTCAAAAATATGTTTCTAACTATTCGCAATTCACTTGAACTTATTTCATTTAGGATCAAGTCTTGGATTTAAGCTCTTGAACCCACTATTCTCTTTACAAGAAGTCATTATAACCCACTTTATCAGGACTTAATATGATTGTACCTTAAAAGCATTTCCATTTTTCAATCTAGTTCCAAGAAAATTGAAATTTTTCCTCTTAAGAGTTGGTCTTTCCAAACTTCGCCAATAATTCACTAATCAAATTATTCGTGAAGTTTCAGGGTTTTACATGTACTTCAATTAAGACAGTGGTCAACAGAATGAACTTTAGACAGTTGTTGAAATTAGTTTTGAATGACAAGCTTCAGAGATTATTTTCAGCAAGCCACAAATTGTGTTTAAGCAGACTCTGGTAGCAGTTCGAAGGTTGCTTTGAGTAGCTACTACATAATTTTTTATTTTTTATTTTGTTTAATTGAGGTGCCAAACTATGTTCATTCCTGTCCTTTTTTGTACAAGATTTCAGGACGTGGAAGCCATGGAATATTAAATTGACTCCTCCACAATCTAAGAGACTCGTTGAGATACACAAAACTTCAAAACATTGACACAGTTCCAAGATACATTTGCCAGAAATGAAAAATAAGTTTTGACTCAATTAAGTTCATTAATTTCAACATATTACACATAAGCTCAAGCTCAGGTCCCACCGTTGAGTTCATTTGATATTGCTATGAAACTTTACTTACTGAAAGTGCTTTAATCTTATAAAGAATGAATTTACTTATGCTAGTACATGTATGGCCTGTGGGCTTTAGCAACTATATATAGTAGATAGCGGCCTTAATTTACCTTCAATTGCCCAATATTCCCTCTACATTAATTAGCTAAGTCAGCTAATTAGGAATCACAACTTTTGGCTATTCAATTGCAGTGCCAACCATAAAGCAGCATAATTGAGGAGGAAAGAGAAGCAATTTTGTCCCTCTGATGCTATATAAACACTAACTAAAACAAAATTGAGAAACAGAATACAAATGATAAAAATCATGGAGGTTCAATGCTCTCATTCCATAGTTTTGCTGTTAATCTGCATGATTTTAATTGATTTCTCATGGATGGGAGCTGGGGCAAAGCCACAATTTACGGCAATGTATGTGTTTGGTGATTCACTTAGTGATCCCGGAAACAATCTATATTTCCACACAACGGCAACAAAATCCAACTATTTTCCTTATGGTATCGATTTCCCTGATGGACCTACCGGAAGATTCAGTAATGGGAAGATCATAGTAGACTTTCTTGGTATCTGTCACTGACTTACTTTTCCTTGCATTTAGACATATTGATTGATTCAGTTATATTTCAAGGTTTAAACTGCATATATCATTTCTCTATGTTCACTGTTATTTCCATTGTATGAAGCTGAATTGATGGGATTGCCTCTGCTTCCGCCCTACAAAATCCTAGTACCACTGGGAAAAAACATTCTGTTAGGGGTAAATTATGCTTCAGCTGCAGCAGGAATTCTTGACAAAAGTGGAATTAATTTTGTAATGTCTACTACATTCAATGGTTTTGTACTAATTATCATATAATTTCTTTACGTATAAGATTTTTCGTTCATAACTCAAAAAAACATGAATTTCAGGGTCATCGGATCCCTTCAAGTGAACAAATTCAGAACTTCAAAAACACCGTGAATCAATTGAGAACTCAAATGGAAGAGGAGGAAATGAGCCAATATCTGGCTAATGCTTTAGTAGTTATGGTCATTGGTGCGAATGACTACATTAACAATTATCTGAAGCCTCTAATATTCAAGAGTAGCCACATTTACAGTCCGGAGGATTTTGCTGATCTTCTCATAAATCAATATGCGAGTTATATATTGGTATGGGCCGCATGCACACTTCTCCTAGGGCGACATGTCCGTGTCCGACATGCATCATGGCATGTGGAACACTGACACTCCATGTTGATAAGTCACATGCCATATCCCTTTTTTTATATATATATATCCTTTATATTTCTAATGCTCAAGGGATACTTCGGAGACAATCTGTAATGCCCCGAGTTCTGTGAACCCGGATT
>CAIGRT010067305.1:1954-11995 GCA_903798405.1 Fraxinus platypoda | reverse complement strand
AATTTATATTATTACATGTGATCATAGGCACTTTAATTCGCATGCTCAATAATAAATAAATATAATAAATGAAATAAAATCAATTTTATTTAGCCCATGTTTGAGCCACATTAAAATTTTCATTCTCATTCTTCAACTCATTTTCAACCACACATTTTTCAATAAAATAATATTTTCCATCACATCAATAAATTTTCCTTCTTTTTCAACCACACATTCTCCATCAATAAACTATTCCAAAATACATTCTTCCAAAATAATGTGGCTCAAACATACCCTTAAATGCATTAGGGACTCAAAATTGCTCAGAATCTCGATTTTAAACGGAGTTAGAACTACCCCACCTGAAAGGTTAGGAATTTCAAATTTGAACCTAATTCTCATTCATGCAATAGATAAATTTTCAATTTTTTATCGATGAAGCAAAGCATGTCAAATTATCTTATCCATTTTCTATCCGATACTACACACATTACGTGCCATTAGTTTTCAAAGTAATTTGAGGATGTCATGTCACTAGTTCCAAATAGGAAATGCCTTGCATTTCAAACACAGAATATATATACAAACAAAAATTAGAATTTATGATTCTCAAAAGCAAGGGCACATTCTTGTACAACACATTCACGTTTAGGTCAATAAAAATGAATCTAAAGAGTCCCAACAAAAGGAAAAATGAGAAAGAATTGAGAGAACAAAATATAATTCAGAAATATTCAGAGCTCCGTCTCTAGTGATATTTTCTGTAGATGTACCTTTTTACATTGAGAGCATGTTTGGTACACAATATGGTATTAAAAAGGGCCAACAAACAAAAAATTTGTTTATTTTTATTCAATTCTACCTCGCGTTGTCGAATCCTCCAACCAAACATGCACTAACAGACCAACAATCTAAAGCATGATGTATAAAAACTTAAAGAGAGTTGAATAACTTGTATATTTTCCTAAATCATTTCAGGCTTTCTCTTTTGAGAGAGGCGATATCAAATGATGCAATGTACTTGTTTGGATAACAGCACTAGGATTGGTGTCTCTTGTGCGAGTTGATACCGATTGCCTGATGCCAAAATTCCTCTCCGTCCCACTTCGTGCAAAATGTTGCCATGGCTTTGGGAGAGCTCGCACCAGCCGAGTTGAAGCTACCAGTAGGACTACACCGACAAGAATAAATACCCTGTGTTTAAAGATCTCGAGGTGAACAAGTTTCTAATGTATTTAAAGCCTTCAATTTAGTCTAGATTAGAATTTCTATCAAGGGGTCAGATTTAAATTGCAAATAGTTTAAAGAGGAATAAAAGAGAGAAGCAAATGGATATCATATACCATCCCAGCAGCAGCGATAGACAAGCCACTGGCGCTGAAGGCAATCCTTCGCCCAATGCAAACATACCAGCAAGTACACCAGTCACGATTGATGCAACAGCAGCACATGTAGACACAACAATTGCCCTTCCGTGCTTTAAACCGCATGTCTATTTGGAAAAACAAGAGCAATTATTATCACAAATACATACTTGAGCAATAACTGTGCAACTCAATGGCACTGATAAGAAGCCTAAAGCAATGGCTCCTTCTTAAGAAGCAAAAAGATATCTGAATACGGTTTGTTTGAATGAAAATTTAGCAAAATAAACCGAGAACAAAAAACTGATTGAGAGGGAAAAACAGCACCGGCATTTAAATTACCTGGTAAACAAAACCGGAACCACTGCAGGATATGCTGATTAGTAAACAAATGGGTAGCAGTAACTTAGAAAACCCCTGCTCCAAGAATAGAAATCCAGTCTTTGATATCACAGACGCAACCCTGAAATTACAGTTCAGAATTCCTCTCAGAAAAGTGTATAAAACATTCCCCTGGTTCCTTCTGCCAGGGGAAATTTGAGAAAAAATATGATCGTGCTTTATATAAGTGATTTACCTAAATGACATGAACAGGATAAAAAGAAAATCAAGACAAATGACTACATAAATGTTCTTTGCGAACTAACAAAATGGAAAAAGAGCCTAGTTTCAGGAAATAATAGCCTAATTTCCACCCCACCTAGCAATTTGTGTTAAATATGACATGAAGGCTGCAGTTTTCAACCCAATAGCAACTTCATTACCAAATTTCTCTAGCCAGTCAATTTGCAAGACATTCCAATTGGTTGTTAATGAAAAACAAATATAATACTGAGTGTAGTTTCTTCAAGATATCTAAAAACCCCACCCCATCCTCTTTTTTCCAGGGTTAACTCTGCATAAAAGAAATAATTTCCAATTATCTATAAGAATTGTAATATTTTTTTTTTCAGAGAAATAGAGTTTAATGTGGAGAGGTTTGTACTCCACGTAAATGTGTTGCACTCCAATCTGGTACTCCCTCTAAAAAACAAATATTTGTTCAAGAGTAGAAATTGTGTCCCAGTCCATCTAAGATTGATTTTACTGTCATAAGCATTGACACTCCAATACAAACAAATTGACTGTAGTTAACAAAACCCCCAGGTAACTTCATTTCAGCATTCCCCATTAACATAAATTTTTTTTGAATAACTATGTTGTCCCCAGCTCAAGAATAGAAGAGTATGGAGCAAAACCCACGGATACAGGTTGAATAAATGAAGAGAAAGCCAGTGCTCATCAGTTGATACATTGTGAACATTCTCAAGCTGTTGGCATTTTCTCGGTAGGTACTGAACTTTCATGTTTTTTCCCTAAGAAAGAAAGCATTACTCACACAAATGTTCTAGAAACCTATCCTATAGAGTGACCGCCGATCTCCTAACTTTGGTTAATTCAACACGCGTATGATGAACAAATATGAGCTGTCAAGATATCCAGCATCTCATCATTGCCTGGCATCCACTCCAAAAGTGCATCACTAACGAGTTTCTTAAACATCTCGAGCACACGAGCACGTAAATCATCTTCTTATCATGACTTACGAGTACATTGACATTTTCGAAGCCTTTTTTCCATTTTAGCAGGTCTTAAAAATCTTTAAGTATTGAAAGCTGAAATAATAGATATTAAAAATAATAAAAAATCACTTGTGGAGTGAAGTCACATTAACCCCCACCCCAATGTCATGCCTTGAATGATGAATAACCCTATATTTGAGTTGACATTTGAACCCCAAAGTTTAATAAAATCAAACAAATTACACTACACGGTTAAAGCGTTGACCGTGTGGTGTAATTTGTTTGATTTTATTTTTCTAAGGCCCCATTTTGTTTTGTATAGTTAAGCTGATTTAATCACTGTTAAAATCAAGTAGATGTTTTATGAGTACAATAGGTGAGATGTTTACACTCATAAAGTTCAAGAATAATAGTTCTAATTGTCTTTTCATAATCAATAATCACAAATAATTATAATCAGATAAAATTATCCAAAACAATAGGGTAAGTCTTGCACTTTAAGGAACAAAAGTACCCTTGATCTAACCAACCCCCCTTCACATCCTTGTTTAAATAGGTTTGAAATTCAAATAGATTTTGAAACATTAAAATGAAAATCAAACCAGAATTTCAGATCTTACACTATGGAACTATGATTACACATTTCACATGTCAGCTCCCCCTTGTCCTCTAGAACTACCGAATTCAATGTTTGAAGTGAGAGAAAAGTAAAGATGGATGGAATTTTGTATACGTCGGCAACTAGGAAATTTGTATCTTGGTTAAAGTTTGAGAGAAGATCAGGGAAATGAACATCATTTTCAAAACCAGGGTAAATTGGCATAAAGCCAAAACACAGCTGGAACCGAGGTATTTAATGTCTCTGTCCCTAATTCATCCAACAAATAACTTCTTCATATGACCATAATTAGCAAACCAAAAGGTTAACTGAGAAAAAGGAAAACCAGAAAAACATAAAGAGTTTCTTTTAATTAATTCAAGACAAAAATGTACCCAAACAAAATGCCAGATTCCAAGCCATATATAATTTCCTCAACAACTTCATACTGCACCTAAATGAGGAAAATGCAAAAAGTCAAAATAAAATTGGAAAGATGCATGTCAGTCCAATCGACAATATACTTAGCAAGGAACATTAAGATTTACCAAGTCCTGCTCTCTTCGCCGGCGCCTATAGATACGAAGCCAACCATTTAGCAGTACCTGTAATCAACAAAGTATTATAAAGTGAGTCACTATTACATAATCAAAAAATAACAGCATTCTTGTTTTTTTCCTTTTCTTTTAAGTAAGAAGAAAAAGTAAAAGCATTTGCATTGGTATCAATACATTAGAAATAAATGCCAGAGGCCAATAATTAGAAATACGGTCAAAATGAAAACTAATTGCAACAAAAAGGGACAACCCGTCAACCCCCAACCACCAATCCCCACCCCCCAAAAACGCGTGAATTTTAGCCCCTACTTGGTAAGATTAAAATCAGTTTTTTAGTAGATTTTGATAAAAGTTGATGAAACGTGTGGACGAAAAATTGTGGATCCTATAAAATAAAATATGTGGTTAAAATTAATGGTTGACTTAGATTAAAATATCTACCAAACAAGAGCTTAGAATATAACTAAATAATGTCATGGTCACTTGCATGCTCCCATTTGAAATCACAGAGTTTAAGATGGGTATTTTGTGCAAATTCCCATTGTCGCCACAAAATGATGGCCAAGTATTCTTGTATCACATCATTACAAAAAGGAAATAGAAGCATCCAACTGTGGACGATGGGAGTAGTACAATGTAATTGAACTTCTCAAAATAGCGATTTATGTTCTCTCTCTCTCTCACAAAGAAGAGGAAAAAAAAAGAAAAGGGAGAAGAAAGAAAGAAAACAAATTCAAAAAGGGTTCCCATCAGTCATTACAAACTGTCACCACCTCCATCATCCACCCATGAAATGAGTCACCATCTCCACCAGCCGCCTCTCCTCCACAATATGGTGGTTGTGGATCTAGAGTGGGAGATAGAAGTTAAAGGCCGGTAGTGGGAGACATTATGGGTGGAAGGGCTAGAGTGGCTCAGGTGAGAAGAAAGGGCAGCAAAATTGTGGTGATAGTGGGAGGCAGGGGGTAAATTTCTCCGGTGGTGAGATGCAAATGGGTTGGGGGGAGAAAAATGATAGTGGTAGGAAATGTTCAAACTTTTGAAAATGGCTATGGTAGAAGTTACTTATTATTATTTCAAATGCTTGATAAAACACCACAATCCCCACCCCAACCCTCAAGCTTGTTTACTCTCCATATTACTGATAGTATCCATCCTGATTATTAATCTGAGTTAAGTCCAATCACAGGCAGGAAGGCACAAGACTAGTGTGAATCACACATCACTCTGAGAACTATATGAATCTATTTCCATTTTACCTGCAACCTTTCAATTTAACAAGTTACACTATTTAATTAATCATGTCTCTACATAATTTTTATACAAAAATATTTAACCAGTCAAATCGATGAAAGACTTGAGCAATCTGTAAAAATTACCCGGAAAATACCACATAAAAGAGCACAAAGAAGGATATGAAATAAGATCAAGGAATATTGCAAAAGACGATTTTATCAAATCACACACACACACACACGCAATTTGACAGTTAAAACCGCAAAATCATTAAGCATTAGTGTCCGAGGCTGTATCTAGCACCATTTACAGATATGTATGCATAATAGGGTATCTGTTATATCAAGGCATTTATAACATTTCAAATAATTATGAAATGTTCCTACTATCAGATGGTGAATGGGATAAGATACCTACAAACAAGAATGCAACAATAACCGCCAGCCATGGTAAATGAAAAATTGAGATAGAAGAAGAGTTTTGCTCCTCCCCTCCAGCACCAACACCTGTTGCATATAAAGATATATAATACTTAGAAACTGGAGGAGTACCAATTGGCAAAAGTTATCTAAACAAGGAATCTTAAACTATCCAAATTCCTATAATCATACAACAAAATATAAAAAATAATTATACTAAAATCATAGCCTGATAATTTAAAAGACAATTTTTGACCAAAGGATAAAATCCTAGCGCCTTTATTTTCGCATTTCAAAAGGTCGCGTTACCTATAGTGCCAATGCCAGCCAAAGAAATTCCAATCCAGTCAATAGTATTCATGGTCTCCTTCAAATAAAAATGGGAAAATACTGAAAGGATGGCAAGTCCACAGCCAGAAACAGGTTGAATGACGGATACCTAGAATTAATCATCGACATTATGGGAGATGTGTAAGCAATAGTTCATTTTATTACCTTTAAGAAGACATAAATTGCTGAACAGTAGAAAATTAAGTAAGCACGCTCAAGTTTGTATAAAAGGAAATTGATTATAAAACATTACAGGAGCTTGAGATAGTGCTCGCAGCATCAAGACAGCTCCAAAAATGTCCATCAGAAAGCCTGTAATCCAAGCTTTATTGGAAGCATATGCTCTTATGACCTACAAAAACAGATCACTTCGCATCACACCCAAAATAAATTGAGAAGTAGAAGAATAAATGTTAAGAGAAGTCCAAAAGGGAGAAAAACAACGATTAAGTGTTCACCCAACATTTTAGGTAGCTTAATTCCAGAAACCGTGCCATAACTAGAATAATTAAATTTACTTGGATTTTATATGTCATAATTATGATAATGTTGAGCAACTAAAAGTGCCTTTGTCGACTATGACCAAGTTGAATGCCAAGACAGGTCAAAATCTTCATTGTTTTTCCATTCACAAGGACAAAATAATGTTTATATTATATGGTTAAGGAAAAAGTTCATACGAATTGCTTTTTTATATATTTTTCTTTTGTCAAGAGTTAAACACGAGCAAGTGAAAGTAAATCAATCATTTTCTCCTTCCAATCTGAGGGGGTCAGCCCCAAATTTATTGAGAAAGACATCAGGGGAACAATCAAAGTCACATTTAGTCACGCCGACACACTAAGATTTCACATTACAACAAAAAAAGGCTGTCCTGTCTCATATCCATATTGGGATTAGCCATTTCGAAAATGATTTGACCAACTAAATTCAGAGTCAGCTAAATCTTTGAACCTTGTGAGACAAGAATATGTCATTTCAAACTCCATTTAATCAATATAACACCCATCAGGCATAACGGAAAAACAGAAAATGATAACAAGCCATTTGCAATAAAATATCACATTGAAGGCCACTTATTGATGGACTCAAAGTAAGTGGTGCATTTCTTAGTGATCGCCTTTTAATTGTGTCCTTTCATACTCATTTCATTCATAAAAACATGAGCTTTCACAACAGACAGATTTAGTTGAATAAATCCAATACTTCATAAATTAGGTTATCCAATATGCAAAACAATAAACAAAATCATAGAAATGAAAGAGGAATCGACAACAAAGAATATTTCTTAAAAGGGACGCAACAATAAAGATCAATTAAAAACAGGAATTGATCATTGAATGAATTCAAGATTCATATAAAACAAAAACCCAGAAATCCAAATACACATATACATACGTTATAAATGTGTATATACCTTGAGCTTGAAAGAAAGAGGAGGGAGAATGACGGTGCCTTTTTTCTGCAGGACTTTGCCGATGTTGTTGCCGGCGGTGGCAGCTATCGTCAAGAAGATTGATTCCCACATCTCTCTCTCTCTCTCTCTCTCTGTTACGATTTAGCGATCTTCGTATATAGCTATCGGGGTTACAGAAATCTGTGTCTAATTTCGACAACAATCAACATCTCTCACGTTCGCTTTTTCCCTGTTTCATCAAATTACTATTCTAGTCCCTCAAGTTTCATTGTATGTTATCTAGTCCTTATCAAATTTTGTGCAGTGAATTTAGGAGGTTTCTTTCTTTTTTACCTCGCTAATATCCTAGTTTGAAATCAAATCGAACCGTAAAAATTTATTTAGTTTAGTTTGATTTAAAAAAAAAATTAGCATGAAATTTTTTTGGAACTATTCAATTTAAAGTATTAAAAGGTATTCCAGACTGAATCATATTCACCTCTGATATATAGATTAATGGTGTCCAAATCATTTTGTATGCAAAACTATGCTGCCCAAGGCAGCTCAACAGATAAAAATTCAGCCAAAGCACAAGTTTGCCTAACAAAGTCTAGGCCAAGCACGAATCATCTCGACAAATAAAAGTCTGGTCATCGACTCCAAACACAAGACAACTCGAATGTGGTCTTACATCATATAATCACCACAAATTATCAGCATTTCTATCATACAACTATCAATGATAAAATTCATCAGCAAAATTGTTCTTGAAGATGTGACACTGGCATTGCCCATTCAAGGCGGGATTTTGCTTCTCTTACAGTCTTATTTCACAGTCAATTTCACAGCATTTCAAATTTGCTGACATGGCATTGATCCGACCCAACAAAAAAAACAAAAAGGACCCGACCCAGATTTCTTCCCTTATCCCCCATTTTGCTCTCCTTGTCGCCTTGAAGGATTTTGCTTCTCTTGCAGTCTTACTTCGCAGTCAATTTCACAGCATTTCAAATTTGCTGACATGGCATTGATCCGACCCAACAAAAAAAACAAAAAGGACCCGACCCAGATTTCTTCCCTTATCCCCCATTGCGCACTTCCCAGCGAGAAAATCCCCAAATTCCAAACTCCCCCAAATCTCCCCCAAACATCCTCGTCAAGGTTCCCATCGATTCCAGCCATGGTACCCACCCGTGGTATCACCGTCCTACAGCGGTGGTGAGCCTAGCCGAGAAGAGGCAAACGGCGTTGGAGCAGGTAACGTTTCCCGATTATTTTATCGCACCAGCCATTTGGAGCTGGTATTTCCCTTCTTTTTTGTTGTCCTTTGTTGAGCTACATTTTTCCTTCTTTGCCATCCTACAGCACTGGTCTCCCCAACCGAGAAGAGGCAAAACGGCGTTGGAGCACCAGTTTTGGAAGCTGGTAACGTTTCCCCTTCTTTTTTGTTGAGCTACATTTTTCCTTTTTTTTATGGAAGTAACATATTTACACAACCAAAACATGGGTGATTTCGAAGAAGTCCTTTGCCTAATCCAGCTTTTCCAAAGCTGTCTAATTGACCGGTGTGTGTTATGTGTGTGAATTATTGTTCATTCTGAATGTGTCTAAATTGGGTTGTTTTTTATTGCAGTTCGATATGTTCCCTTTTCGTTAGATATGTTCATTCTAAATGTAATTAAACTGAATTTATGTGTGAATGTTATGTGTGTAAATGTTTTTTGATTGCAGTTAAATACGATTTTAACACTTCGAAGCTAAAAATTTGGTTTACGTTCTATCTGAAAAAAGGGTTTGTATGATTATCATCTGTGGATATTCTGAGTTTAGACCACACTGGGAAAGATAAATAAGTTAGACGTAACGAGTTTCTTGTGCAGGCAAATGGTATATATTATTTGTGCTTGCTTGGTTTAAGACTACTCTGATGGCAGGAAAGAATAGGGGAATTTGTCATAGTTGTAGACAGGTTGGACATATGCTGTCGGAATGCCCAAAAAAGAGAAGATGTCCAAGTTGTGGTACAAGCTACATCAAATAGATGGAGGTCGAAAAGAACAATGAACATAAAGGGCTACTGTTTCATTGTTGTACCCGCAACTGCAAGTACTTCAAATGGTGTAAAAATGAGCCCAACAAAAAATGTCCATTGCATGATCACGGTGAATGTAGTGGCATTACAAACGGAGGTGAGCCGGTCGATGATTTGTCGTGTATGTTGAAAACTCTTGCCAAGCTAACGAGAAGACTTGGAGATTTCCCTCAACATAAAGATGTGTAAGGGGAAAAGAGTTTTGGATGATTTTATCTAAACTTCGATGTGTTAGAATGGTACTTGAAAGGGTTGTCTTTGGTGACCGTTTGGACATTTCAATGTTAATTTGAATTGAAAATGAAGTTTGTAGTAGTTTGTAGTTTGTGAAAATGAAGTTCGAACCTTGTAGGATTGGTTCTTTTCGATGGCAAGTATTTAACTTATTTTGACATCTATTGAAAATCATGCTATTACAAATAATTGGTGCAAAATTATTTGGCCATTTTGATCATTTAAAGGCAAATGTAGTTACTATTTCATGATAAAAAAAAAAAAAAAAAAA
>CAIGRT010067263.1:0-12908 GCA_903798405.1 Fraxinus platypoda | reverse complement strand
GGTAACCCGTGAAACCTGGACTTGGCCTCCACACATCGCCACGCATTACGCCTTTTAGAACACAAGTATTTGGTGATGGGAACGAGGAGCAAATGCCGTGGTATTTTGAATGGAGTTTGGTCACTGAAAGTTTTGAATAATTACAATAATTATCATTAAAGCTATTTTTTATGATGATAGTCACTCAAATTTCTGATGACTATACTAATGGCCATTCGATAAAAAATATTATCTTTAAATTTCACATTACCTCATTGTTTCTACATGTCATTAAATAAGATTATTTACTGACAAGCCAACAAAAATCATTATTTAAAATAGAAAAGAGTGAGTTTACCAAATGATTTAAGCCTAAAAAACTGATCAAAACTAAAGCCACGTTGAGTTTTCTCATCTAAATGTGTTTAATCTCCATTTTCTAAATCCAATTTTTTATGACTCGTTGTAATAAATAACATTATTTGATGACACGTTGCCACTTAATAACATAGAGCGGGACATAAGTTAATATTTTTAATTGAATAACCACTAATGTAACAATTATTGAGTGATTATTACCGTAAAAAAATAACATCCATCACCATTAATGGAATACTCAAAACTTCAGTGACTCTGACATAATTAACCCATTTTAAATCACTTTTTAGAGCATATGCATTAAAATTAATCAAAATATTGAGATACACATTGAATATTTGGCTTGTGAAGTTAAATCGAACTTGAACAATTATGAAGAGCGAATGTACGAATAATCTAGAAGCTACACTATCATATGCGACGAGCCCCATAATTAAACGTGATCACCCTCATCCAGCGATTTCCTACTTGATGACAAGTCTAGTGGATATTTTCACAACATGCATTCTTCTCGAAGTTGAATGTAATCACAAGATATCTATATTTAGGTATCCAATATCTTTACATTATACTTCATGCCAAGGAACAAAATTTTAGTGTTTATATATTTTTTACTTATTTTATTTTTATTATTTTTTGGTAACGCTAGTTTTCTTTCACTATTAAATATATAATACTCAATATTATCAGTAATTTTCGTGGATATAAATTGTGATAGAACATTTCCTATCACTATTTGCATCAAATAAACATGTGATTTTTAATTTTACTAGTCAGAGTTGAACGTACATCATGAAATCTTTTATAAGTGTTGTAAAAGTAATATTTGACCCTTCATTTACTCTTTTAATCTAAATATGAGAGAAATGCAAGCCCCTGAAAATAAATATTAATTATTATACATGCACGTAAATAGTGAAACGCAAACTTGAATGTGAGTATTAGAAATTTAGAGTCACAACTAAATGCATACATAAAGATGGATGACAAATACAATACATTAATTAGCGTGAATATTAATTAATTTAGAATTAATATTAAAAAATATATATGTGACAACGAATGTTCGAATCATTTTTATTAAATGAATATAATTTAATTTCTAATAAAGTGAAACTGGATGCTAATTAGCATGTGAATGTTAATTAATTGAAAATTAATTATAATATTTATTATAGTAAATTAAATACATTTTGAAAAACAAAAATGATTGAATTATTGAAATAATTGAATTGTAGTATGATTATAATCGTCTAAAAAATAATTATCACTTGATGTGATATTTAATATATTATAGATAAATAGAATATTTCTTATCACTATTATTTGAGTTAAATGTTTTAATGACCACTGAACTTTGCATCATATCACGACTTATTCATCAAACTTCCAAAAGCATCCTATCAGCCACTGAACTTTACACCTCATTGTCCATTTCTCACCAGGTGGATGCCGTTCGAATTGATGCGGCGTGGAAGATAGAATTATGACATATCCAGTTAACTCCTTCCAAATAGTTAGACATCTGCCTGCTCAGTGCCATGTCATAGCCTCATCAGAAAACTCACCTATCTTCCTCCACCTCACAATCTCCACTCTATAGCGGCGGAGCCACCATGTCAACTGAGGCTCTACAATTTCGTTCTTCGCCATGAATCTCCGCTCAAAAACCACCATATGGAATCTCAAGTTCCAAATCACAATCCAATCTTCTAACAACTAAATCCAAAACACTGTTGGAAAACACCCACTTTATACACTAATTAAAAAAACCCCTTCAATTCAAGGAGAAAATCGTGTGCCTCAAAATCATAGGCTTGGACTCCGGTCGAGCACTCTCCCAAAAACGTCTCGCCACATCGCTTCTTTGCATCCCATGAAATCATCACATTCCTCCAGTCCAAAAGCATCCACCAAAAGGATTTAGGCAGAATCTTTGACATGTGCCCACAAAATCTAAATCCAACATTAAAACTGACATTAACCTAGTTTTCAATTTCCAATCCTATGATTTAAAAGTCTCTAACGCGAATTTTAGAAAGGTGATAAACAAATGTCCAAAACTGTTAATTTCCAGTGTAAGAGACCAGCTTAAACTTACTTTATTCTATCTTCAACGATTAGGCTTCAAGAATATGTATTCATTGGCTTATCAAGATCCTATTTTGTTAGTTTCCAGCGTGGAGAAGATGTTGATTCCTAAGCTGAATTATTTAGTAACTTTAGGATTTTCAAAAGATGATATTGTCGAAATCAAGCCTAAATTTGAGTATTTTGACCAGGTAATGACGAGTGAATTGCTTGAACTAAAGGAATTTCCACATCATTTTGCATTTAGTTTGGATAGGAGGATAAAGCCTAGGCACATGGAGGTTGTACAATGTGGAATGGTGGTTAGTTTGCCATTGACGTTGAAGAGCACTAAAGAGAAGTTCAGAGAATTGATAAGGCAATGGGCTGGATAAGGGCGCTGAGGCATATCCCGTTCCATCTCCAGTTTGATTGACTAATTTTTGAAATAAAGCTGACTAGGCAGAAATTTTATCATTGGAAAAAGTTAACTGGATATGTCATAATTCCGTCCTCCACATTAGCATCAATTCAAACGGCATCCACCCGGTGAGTAATGAACAATGACCGAGAAAAAATTAGTGGCTAATGGGACACTTTTGAAAATTCAATGAGTAAGTTGTGATATAGTACAAAGTGCAGTAGCCATTGAAACATTTAGTTCCTATCATTTGCATCAAAGAAACATGCGACTTCATTTATAATATAACATTTCCTTTTTCTAACACGATTTTACTCTCTCTTCTCTTCTTCTTCCTTTCCGTCTTATCTCCTTCGATATCTCTGTTTCTCCGTCTTGAGTGCAGGTTCACTACCCACCTATTCCAGCAGAAATGCCAAATTGTTGTCTCCTAATAATACCCGAAACCTTAATCCATTAGTTTAACCCAATTCTTCGCTGGAAGAAACATGTATTACCTACTATTTGGCACTCCTAAACCCTTCATTAATTTTCCCACCAATTTTTCAGACCTAAAATCTCACAAAAGATTAAGCTTTTCCTCCATACATCCAAAAAGATTGCATTTTTTAAATAGTCCACGCGCTTTTTTGCAAAAACCCGGTTCAAATTCCAAGGCTTCGGTGAATTCTGATGTTGAGAAAGAGGATTTTATGACTAGGGTTTTAAGGGAAAACCCCAGTCAAGTGGAACCTAAATATTTGGTTGGGAATAGATTGTACACATTGAAAGAGAAGGATAGTTTGAGTGAAAAGCGTTTTGATAACCCGGTTTTTGAGATATTGAGGAGGTTGAATTTGAAGGCATTGGTGGGTAGAAAGGAGATTGATATTGACAGCAATTCGGTGAAGTCAGAAGGAGTTTATTTGAATGATATCCTGAGGGAGTATAAAGGAAAGCTCTATGTACCCGAGCAAGTTTTTGGGATAAATTTATCTGAGGAAGAGGAGTTCAACAGGAATTTGAAGGAGTTGCCCAAATTGAGCTACGTGGATTTTCAGAAGTACTTGAAGAGTGATAAAATAAAGTTGATGACTTTTACGGAGAATAGTGGTAATTATGTATACAGGGATTTTGTGGTCGATTTGAAAGAAATACCTGGAGAAAAGAGCTTGCATAGAACTAAATGGTTTGTACTGTAACATGTGACATTTTGTCTTTGATTATGTTTGGTCTGCTTGATGTTGTGAATTTTGGTTATAGGGCAATGAAGCTGGATCGAGACCAAGCCCAAGCTCTTTTGGAGGAGTACCAGGGTCCAAGATATGAAATCGAGAAGCAAATGATGGTATTCTATCTGAGTTTCATTATCAATTCCTTGTAGAATATCTGCTTTTGCTAATGGTATGCAAATATACTCAATTGACTCGATTGGAATTGTGTGGATGGAGAGAAAATAGGATGCTGGAGGTAAATATTAAAAAATGCTGTTAGAAATTTAAAAGATATTTCTTGCCGGAATAGCCTTTCATTACAGTGAGAAATGATAAAGACTTTTTCACGAGGAAGCTTTGGATCTAGTTATTATTTCGTCCCTTCTCTGTTGAGGTTTAGGAATTGCTGTCAATAAGATTTCATACTTTTATCACTCACTCTGTGTCTCGTACTAAATGGAGTTCTTTTGTAAGAGAACTTGTGACTCTCAGTTAGGGTTCAAATAAACTATGAATGGAATCTATGATTGAAAGATTAGGCTGAGCGTTCAAGAACTCTTCTGCTATCACAACAATTAACGTAAATAATGGATATTCTATGCATGTGATGGTGATAACTACATACCTTTCATTTTAATGTCTTAAAACATACAGCGAGCTATGTTTTTGAACGAAAACGTACAAATTCTCATGTGCCAACAGGATGAAACACACTACAGAACATGCTGCGTTTCAAGAATTTGGAAGTATCATTTGTTGCATATTTTGGGCTCCATTATAATGTGTTTTTGGGGAAAATATATTTTGCAATAATGATTATTTTGAAGAATGTGTAGTTAAAAAAGAAGGAAAAATTTTGGATTTACGTGTAATGTCATTTTATTGGAGAACGCATGGTTAAAAAGCGGAGAGAGAAAAATACATTTTGGATAAAATGGAGCCCAAACGACCACTAAGTACATACAAAATGGTCAAATTAAGCACTATGTGTGATTTTTCTTTGTCACAATCATCCACCAATGTTTAAAAGCACATATGGTCTACCAAGAATTTGTTATTAAATTGCAAAGAGTTCTCCTCCTTTTTGCTTTTCCCTCCCGTCTGACAGTTAGTTTTGTTTTTATAGTCCTATGTAGGAAAATTGCCAGAATATCCTCACCCAGTGGCATCTAAAATATCGAGTAGAATGATGGTTGAACTTGGAGTGCTGACTGCTGCAATGGCTGCAGCTGCAGTTGTTGTTGGAGGATTTTTGGCTTCTGCAATATTTGCAGCCACCAGCTTTGTTTTTGCTGCGGCTGTATATGTCATATGGCCTATTGCCAAACCATTTCTGAAGCTATTTTTTAGTCTCGTTTTTGGAGTTCTTGAAAGAGCATGGGATAATCTAGCCGATATTTTTGGTGATGGAGGAATCTTTTCCAAGATGTATGAAGTATACACTTTTGGTGGGGTGTCTGCTAGTCTTGAAATGTTGAAACCAATTATGCTGGTATTTTTTACCATGGTTCTTCTTGTCCGTTTTACCCTTTCTAGAAGACCAAAGAATTTTCGAAAATGGGTGAGCATTGCTTCCCACAACATTTTTTTCTGGCAGGCTAGCTGCTTATGCGAAGTGTCCCTCACTTCTTTCTATTTCATGCAGGATATATGGCAAGGCATTGAATTTTCTCAATCAAAACCACAAGCTCGTGTGGATGTCAGTTCTACTTCTTAATTTACTTCTTCTACTCGCGTTCCTAAATTTCCTCATAAGCGGGTATAATTTTTGGCCTTTTAATGTAATGATTATCTTCTTTCAGGGTTCCACTGGAGTCACATTTAATGATGTGGCAGGGATTGAGGAAGCAGTTGAAGAGCTCCAAGAGGTATATACTTTGGTTACATGTTATAGTTTCTATATTATGTTCAGTTTTTCATTACCCTGAAAAAAACAATTACCAGTGACTTATTTCGTTCTAAGTGAAATCCTTTTTGAACATAAAACAATGACTATAATATTTGTTCCTAATAAACTTGTATTAGCTACATGAATGATGAATCATTTTTTGCTGCCGTCTGCTCCATTTGATCCATCATTGCATTTTTTAAAAACTCCAATGAAATCAATTCTTTGCAACTACACCCGTTCATGTTAAGTTTGGTTTACTTCTTCCTCTTTAAATTGTTCTATTAAATTGCATTCCTCTTGTAAATTAGAGCTTCTATAGGTATATGCTAGCAATACATCACCCCCCAAGTAGTCATTCCCGTAATTGGTTCTACATCTTTTTCTTGGTTTTTATCCTCATTTCTCACTATCCATTCTAGTATGATCATAATCCATGTTAACATTTTCATATCTGCAGTATTCACTTTATGGAAATTTTGTCCTTTTAACAACTGGCGAAATCCTTTCTAGACACAAGAGGAAGAAAAAAAAATTCCCTTTTAACCCTCACAAGTTAAGAGAAAAATTGGATGATTGTTACAAGTTTGTTAAAAGGTCGATGATTGCATATCTACTAGGGGCTGGAACTTCATTTCTCTTGAAACTTGAAAGTAGTCAAATCTCTTTGCGAATATTTGGATGACAAATTTGTTTTACAGAATAAGACTTCTGAGGCTGAAATAGTAAGTGATATATGTCTTCTCGTTAATTCTAAATGTAATAGAATAATTCAGCCATGTTCATTAATGCTCGACGTTGACTTATATTCAGATCGCAAATCTTGCCAACTCACTGATTTTTCTGTTTGACTTTCGATGCTGGTTAGTTGGTGCGATACCTGAAAAATCCTGAACTATTTGATAAAATGGGGATAAAGCCTCCACATGGAGTTCTTCTCGAGGGCCCTCCAGGATGTGGCAAGGTTGGTTGTCTTTTCTAGAATCACGTTACACTTAAAGAGTGATATTTTCTCAATTGATTTCTAAATAGAATCTCATGTTGCCTTATCAGACTCTAGTTGCCAAGGCCATAGCGGGTGAGGCTGGTGTTCCATTCTACCAAATGGCTGGATCTGAATTCGTGGAAGTTTTAGTTGGTGTTGGTTCTGCTCGTATAAGAGATTTATTTAAGAGAGCAAAGGTAAACCATTCACGATTTTTATTCAGTGAAACTTGTGAATATAACTCTTTATTTTTTATCGAACCATCAATTTTGCGAAACTGATGAAATTTATGCATTTAATTATTATGTCATTTAATCTTTGAAGAATTAGCTTTCCACTGGCTTGATTTGTGATCGTCAATTGTCACTATCTTCTTTCAGAAACATCTAACATAATTAATATTTTTATCAGTAATGTGATCTAACTTCATGTTGACAATCTTTCCGCCAACGGAAAGTTTGACAGGTTATGCACTTTTTTATCCAAGTCTGGTTGGACACCTTAAACTTGTATAAAAATTGAAAACTTATGACCATGTATTATTACCAACTCTGGTTCTTCTTTACTCAAGATATCTATTCAGTCATTATGACGAAATTACTCAAAGATCTATGTTATGTACTCAAATATGGTCTCAAATAATGATATTCTATTTATTATAAAGGCTATGGTGTTGGCAAGAACATGGGTTTCTAGGATTTTGAGGGATCCCGAACTTTCACCATGCAATAGGGTGTGGGTGATTATTGATCATAGTCAAATTGGTGGTACACTTCTCTTCTTGCAACCAATAAATATATACCTTCATAACATTGGCAAAGTTAAAGGATTTTATTAAACTCAAAAGGGAAAATGTTAATAATAAAGGAAAAGGGAAGACTTGTACATTATTTCTACCACAAGGACGTTCGGAATTATGAGAAAAGTTTTCCTCACTATGCTTTTGGTAATGAAGATGATTACTTTTATACATGATGAAACATGACTTGATAACTCTTTTTACAGGTAAATAAACCATCGGTCATTTTTATTGATGAAATTGATGCACTGGCTACAAGGTATGGTGGTTCTAAATTTTCTTTCAGCTAATAGTGTGTTTGAATTTACTGTAAATTATAACATCTATGTTTCTTACGTAATTACAAAAAAGAAAACTTTTCTTGATGGAGACCTTTTTGATTCCTACATAGTTAATTAATATATGTAAAGCAGAGTCCAGGAGTAAAAGCTAGAGCCTCTTCGTCTTTTTTCAGCGTTTTCATAGTATAATGAAGTTATTCATACTTTCTGATACTTCATCTGTATAACCAACCAATACTTGCATCCCTCTGTTTTCTAATATGTTCTTTGTTTCGTGTACTCTTGGCCAATTCTACCATTCTATTTCCTTATTGATGTTCCGCTTGGAGAATATATATGATCCTTAATTGTTAATTATACTTTATTAATAAACAGGCGTCAAGGAATATTCCGCGAGACAACAGACCATCTATACAATGCAGCAACTCAAGAAAGAGAAACCACATTGAACCAACTCTTGATAGAACTAGATGGATTTGATACAGGAAAAGGTGTCATATTTTTGGGTGCCACTAATCGAATGGATTTGTTGGACCCCGCACTTCTTCGTCCTGGTCGGTTCGATCGCAAGGTTGCACCTTTAAATAGCATATAGAGTTATCAAAGGGTGTTTAACTCCTTATCATCAGCCGTTATAATTTCTTTTTCAAACTATTTATCTGTTAGTTCTCTTGAACATTACATGGCTAATCATTATTTTTTTGTTTATTTATATAGATAAGAATCCGACCTCCAAATGCAAAAGGAAGATTGGAAATTTTGAAAGTTCATGGCCATAAGGTGAAATTATCAGATACTGTTGATTTGACCAGTTATGCAAACAACTTGCCTGGTATGCATTCTATTTAACTGCTAATATTTGAATAAATTGTTGTGATTGTTCTGTTCATTGCTAAATAATCTTTATTTTGGAACATCCTTAAATAATGTAAATCAGGGTGGTCGGGTGCAAAGCTAGCACAGCTGCTCCAAGAGGCAGCTCTTGTGGCTGTCAGGAAAAGGCATAATGCAATTCTTCAGGAAGACATGGATGATGCAGTTGACCGACTTACTGTGGGACCCAAGCGTGTTGGAATAAAATTGGGCCATCAAGGCCAATGTCGCCGAGCTACTACGGAAGTGGGGACCGCTTTGACTGCTCATCTGCTAAGGCGCTTTGAGAATGCAAATATTGAGAGATGTGATCGCATATCAATCAATCCTCGTGGACAGGTCCATACCCTAGCTTTTTGGATTTTCTTAGTCTCCTAAAAGTTTATTTTTTCAGTTCTTGGCAACTTTGGTCTATCTTACCTGTGATGTTGCACAACCTTCGAGTGCTTTTAGTGGTAAATGAAAAGGGGGCATGGGTTTTAGGATAGTACTAGGAAATCTGAAACAGCGAAAAAATGTAAGCACAACACAACACTCAATCTTGGTAGACATAAAGATATAGAATATTTGACCTCAACAAGGTTAATCTAGACTATGTTGGATTATTTGTGACCAAGTAAACACCGTAATTAAGACTTGCCCATGCCCATCAATAACGAAGAGATCAAACTACCCTTAATTCGATAAACATAATAAATCAAAAAATAACTCTGGCAGTTTTCTTATCACATATTTTATTCTGAAAGTATTATCACTCGTTCGCATCCATTGTAGAATTTGTGTCTTGCCTTTCTTTTTGTTCTACTTCCGGCGTCAGTCTGGTATTGATTCACCCACTTTTTGGGGCACAGGTTGACAGATGTCTTTTATTTACTGTCATATAAAATTAGTATTTCCATACTTTAGTTAATTTTTTGATCTACACGGTGCGTGGATCATGAAGTTGAAACTAAAGGTCTTTATGAGGATACTTTTAGGAGAATAATGGTTTGCTATTAAATAATTAATTACTCTTGATGTTACATGCAGACACTGTCTCAAGTTGTATTTCATCGTCTTGATGATGACGCGTACATGTTTGAGCGTCGACCTCAGTTGTTACACCGTCTTCAGGTTCACACTCGAGTTCTCTGGTTTATTTTTGTTCACCCATGTGTTTCTTTAGCATTTGGTCATAAAAAGTGTCAAAATCTTCTTGATAAAGGTATTACTTGGAGGCAGAGCTGCCGAAGAGGTCATTTTCGGGAGGGATACTTCGAAGGCATCAGTTAATTATCTTGCTGATGCATCTTGGCTTGCTCGTAAGATTATTACAATGTGGGTATCCATTTGTTGCCTTCTGCTGGTTAAAAAGAATTGATACAACCTTCCTAGAACAGGCCATAAAAATTCTTTAATCCAGGGGAAGTATCATATCTAATCAGATACTTGCTCTTCTTGCAGATGGAATCTGGATAACCCAATGGTGGTGCACGGAGAACCAGCTCCTTGGAGAAAGAGAGCAAAATTTGTGGGCCCACGCCTTGATTTTGAAGGATCACTTTATGATGACTATGACTTGATTGAGACTCCGGTCAACTTCAAATTAGACGATGACGTTGCAAAGAGGACGGAAGAATTAATGCATAATATGTATGGAAAGACCGTTGATTTGCTGAGACAGCATAGTGCTGCTTTGCTGAAAACTGTCAAGGTATGTAGTTGACATGCTTGATCTAGCTTATCTCTTTCCCATCTATCTTCCCTACCTCCTTGGATGCAGTCATAAAATAATTAGGAGTTGTGATTTCCCTCTTATTCATAGTATGACTGGTACAACACGAGGCATTAGCATGCTTGGCCAAGTTTAAGCTTAGCCAAATGTGTGTCGAAACTTAGAAGTTACTTTTAAATAATTTTAGGTTTTTCTAAAAGTTACTTCTTATTGAAGATTTTAGTTCGAAAGCTTATTTCTTTAAAACTTTATTTTTTACTTTTCAAAATAGGTCTCGTTCTTATCTTTAGGCTTCGCTATCCTCTATTTGTATTGCAGGTTCTTCTTAATCAGAAAGAGATTCGCGGGGATGATATAGAGTTTATCATCGACAATTATCCTCCGCAAACTCCCACGAGTCTTATATTGGAAGAAAGAGATCCAGGGAGCCTTCCATTTTTCGAACAAAGGCAAGCAGAACTCGATGAAGTAGAATACAGCCTTCTGTCTTCATGAGAAGTAAGGATTTTATCTGATAGAGTAAGCAGTTTTATGTGAATCCAGTCAATTTGATAATTACTTGGTTCGGACGAGCTCTTGGGCTGCATAATACGAGGTTTCTCCGATAATGATCCATATGGAGAAGACGAAATAAAATCCAAATTTTGTTTTATTTAGGATGTACCATTTATTTGTAATGTTATTGATAATCGATTGTTGGATTTCACGATATCATTATTGCTGGTTTAATATAATTCTTACTATTTATGAGACTATCTCGAAGCACTTTATTTATAGAGTAAATTAGGCCAAATGCTCTAAAAAGTGACCCATTTAGAATAGTACTCTAAATTAATTAAACATCACACAAATCTGTATTAAGAAATCCCAAAATCTCTTAACTGAGTACAGAGATCACAAACGCCGCTGTGATCCATCCCCCGCTATTCTCTGCGGCGAATTTCTTCCTGGAGAATAAGCTGTTCAATTACACGCTTCTCCTCGACGATAATCTTCCTTGACTCGGCGTCATCTTCTCGACTAGTATTCCACCGCCTTATCCTTCATTCATCAATTAAAAAAAAAAAGAATCAATCATAAAACTCAAATTTAACAACAAAAGAAAGATTCATTCCTCGATGCATCAATAATCGAAAACTAATCAATCATTTAATTCAAAATTAACAACAAAAAATAGACTATAAAAGAAATAAGAAGGTTTACCTTGTAAAATTTGTATTGTAAAATGAAATGAATGAGTCAAAGAGGATTTCTCCATAAAATTGATTGAATTATTTTTCCAGCGGAAATGCGATGAAGGAGAGGAGAGGAGAAAATGCACGTCTGAGAAATGAGAGGGTGGAGATTTGGCAGTTTGTTTTCTTTTGGAAAATTAAAATTTATGTACGAAAATAATTATGAAATAAATTTGTAAATTGTACGAGTGGTTGAATTTGTATAAAACGATATATTTTAACGTTTTGATTGGTGTTTTGTTACTTTTTTAAAATTTTCTCACTTTTGTAAGTGTTTGTTACTTTTTTATAGTGTGTTCACTTTTTTATTTATTTATTTTCTATCACTTTTTTTATTGTTTGTTACTTTTTTTAGTTCTTGTTACTTTTTTAGTGACAAACATAGATTTTCTGTTAATGTTCAAGGGCGGTCACTTTTTTTGAGTTTGTCAATTTTTTTTGAGTGTTTGTCACTTTTTAAAAAAATTTCGATTACTTTTTTGAATTTTTATCTCTTTTTAGTGCTTATCACTTTTTTTGCCACTTTCTTGAAATTTCTATCGTTTTTTTGAGTGACAAACATCACTTTTCATAAAAAAAATGACATTTAACTTTAAAAAGTGTATTGTGTATTAAAAAGTGACAATTAATTTTACACAGCATTTTTTTTTCTTTTAAAATACTTTTTATATGATTTTTCAAAGGACCCTTAATTTTAAGGGTATTTTTATAAGTTGTCCTTATTTATATACTCAACATGTAAATTGTAGGATGCGGAATGGAAAAATTACATAAAACAAGGGGTTTACTTTGACCTTTTTAAAATCAGGTATAACTTTTAAAAAATCAGGTTTGAAGTTTATTTTTGCAAAAATCAGGTGCTATATTAAAACCCTAATTTATCAATCCCCTTCCCCCACCTCATTCCCCCCAAACCCATTCTCTCTCTACCTCTCCTCCCTCTCATCGATCTCCTCTCTCGTGTCGCCGTCACCACCCTATTACCAGCTTCGGTATCGTCGCAAAGCAAGGTGTCGCTGCTGCAGATGCGACCTGTCGCCTCCTCCTTTTCAGGTTGTGATGGATATATTTTCTGGCCGCTCTCGTGGTTTT
>CAIGRT010067259.1:3800-14052 GCA_903798405.1 Fraxinus platypoda | reverse complement strand
ATGTTAAAAAATTTAATTATAGTACGGAACGGAACGGAACCAAACCGAACTGAACCCGAATGGTTCCAGAATTATATCTGGAACCGACGGTTCCATTTACTAAATATCCGAAAATTTATGGAATCGAAAAAAATCGAATCGAATCGAACTGACCCACGCCCGCCCTAGTTGTTGTTGCGTGTTTGTTGTTGTTGTGGTGTGTGATGGTAATGTTGGCAGTGCTCTTAGCGGTGGTCGTGGTCGTGGTCGTGGCGGTGGTCATCAGTAGGGTGGAGGTGTTCGTGACCAATTATTTGGTTGCTTGTGAGAAATAAATTGATTAATTGTGATCAATAAAAAATGTGACCTAAAAAATGTAATTATAACTCACAATTTATTAAGTTGTGATCGAGAAATAACTTGTGACTAATTAATTTGATAATTTGTAATCGATAAAAAATTGTGACCTATAATTTTTTTGGATCTTGCTTGGTGTACATAATTTTTGTATATAAGGGTGTTCATTCCCTCACATGGGGTTTTTGTAGATCCCACCCCATGTGAGGGAAAAGACACTCTTATATACATTTTTTTATGTACACCAATCATAATTCTAATTTTTTTTATCTTGTGATCGATAAATAAATTGTGGCATATAAAAAATTTTATTTGCGACCGAAAAAAATTTTGATTTGTGGCCAATTAATTTGTGACCAAATTGTATAAAATTGTGACATTAATATATTTAATTAATTATTCATAAATAAAATTTAATAATATCTGATTTTTTGAAGTTTTAAACATTGTTTCTTAATTTTGAAATTGGTCATAATTAATCTCTTAAATTTGAAATTTTCCTTTTAAATAATCTAATCCAATATGGTTGAACAGTTCGTGGGAAATATTGAACTGTCTGCGGGCAGTGTTGAATCAAAGTGATTTTTTTATTTTTTTTTTGCTGTCCGTGATTCTTGTGTAAATTTTGTACGTGGATGTATGAAAGATAAATTCAGTCGCATTTTTTGAAAAGTAAAATCCATTGTAAAGCATGAAATATTTTATGAGAACGTGATATCTTGGTTGCGCTTTGGGGGTTTTCTGTTGAAGTGACGATTCCTCTACCACCTTCTAAGCACTTGTAAACAAACATGACGTAAAACTGAAACTGTGAAGTGTTCTGACCAGAATGCCTTTGGATATTTTAAACAAGTGGCTCACACACGACAAGTTAACGGAAGAAATTGACAGAATTGGATGGCAGGAATGATTTGCGCAACACTTGATGGATATGAGAATGAAAGTGTCAAAATTGAAACGATGGAGACGATTTGTACAATACAGGCAAAGGATTTTTGGCCAATTACTCTTTATTAAATGTCCTTAAATTATCAAAATTGGCATACCAAACTTGTTCAAGAAGTATACAAATATATGAAAGTAACGTAGGCGAGCATGACTGTATCACCAAGAGTATAATGTGAAAACTCAATTTGTAGTTAATAATGAAACATGATATACTAAGGATCAGTGCTTAACACCAAGGACATGGCACATCAATCGATTGGTAAATAATAAACTTATCCATATGAACTTAAGAAGTCTCATGTTTATAAGAGTTATGTTGTCTTTTTTTAAAAATATGATAAGAGAATGGTAGATTATGTGGTTTTTATTAAGAAAATCATGTTACGAGGAAAAATCTGGATGTTACTTGGTGCTTGTTTGTCTCCCATTTTGGGAGAAGAAATAGAGTTTTGAATAGTATTTTTCAGAGAATGTGTGTTTGAAAAGTAAAGTAAATTTATTGGTTTGTGTGTTGAATATTTTATTGAGTGAATATGTGGTGGAAATTGTTTACTGTAGCAAACAATGTTTGATAAAATGGATGACAAACATGGGCTTAATTAAAAGTTGTAGGAGTTGCTCTAAGAAACCTCTGAAGGCATTGGAGCTTCAAGCCTTGCATAATCATAAAGAACACCACAAAGTGCATCTCCACCCCTGGCCTGGTTAAGAAAAATGCAATTGTCTCCTTCGAAAAACAACGATGAGGAGATATTGACACTGAAAAGTTGATAGAGTCCATGTATACCGTGTCGACAAACTGCATTATCTGCACCTAAATTCAGCACTTGGAATACTAGGTGTTTGATATCCATCTGGTTCACATGCACCTGCAACAAAGGAATATATATATATATATATCATCAAATGAGTAGAAACATAAAATCTTTGTGTTCACATTATATCTGTCCTTTCTCGATTTTCACTTTGGTTAAATGCCGTCTATATCAAGAACAGATCCCAGAACGGGCAATGGTACCTGTAAGTCAGTACGGTTAGCCGATGCAATAGCCAATCTCAACTTATAAATTCCTCCAATTACTGATTTTAAGTTAAACTTGATTTCCCAGGTTGTTGGAACATACTTGTTATCTGCATTTCTCCTGAAAGTATCATAAGTTACGTAAAGTGCATTTTTCACAAGGGAACGTAAAAATCTGGCCTAAATACCTGTCGACATGAGCAAAGAACCAGTCTTTCTTTGGATCACTGATGCCTACTGTGAAAACTTGATCTGATTCAGGATATATGTCTGTGTATCTATCCCAAAGTCCGTATTGTCTGAACCTGTACAGTATGTTTCATGATCGTAATAGATCTGTTAGGATTAAGCACTAATCCCTACTTACGGAAGTGATAATAAATGAAAATAAAAGTTGAATATGAGCAAATCACACACCAAGATTTATAGTGGTTGACCTTCAAGTTAAGAGCTACGTTCACATAGTTTAACAAGATGGACGTGCTTTGGAAGTGTAATAAGAAGTGGATATGATGCTTACTTCTCTGGGCTGTTAAGAAACAACTTGTTGACATACATCGGGTTCACATCAGGAACATAGAAGTCACTGGCAGTACGATCTGGGAACCCAATCTCCCATATGGTTGGACCATCTCTAGGGGGTACATAGATCAAATTGCCTAATTGTGTTTGCGTTCCTGTAGAACTTTAAAACATTAGGGAGTAAGCTCTAATCGCTTCTTAAAAGAGGAGTAATAAACAGAAGAAAAATGAAAATAAGCAAAACAACACAGATTTACATTGGTTCATCCTCAATGTTAACAAGAGTTTTGGGTAAATGTTTATGTATGTTTACAAGTACAACAATCTTGTTTTCCTTTTGTAACATTTACCTGCAGAGATGGTCACCAGTTCTTTGCCCAAATAATCACCAATGAAACCCGGAACCCAGCCATGAAGGCCATAAACTCCCGGTACAATATTCTTGATTGTAAAATTTCCATTTGAATCTGTCTGTACCCAAAATTGGTAATCCTGCAAGCACGTTAAGTCATGGTTGGCATGTAGTAATGGACGCTAACTGTTTGACACACAGCAAACAGTAAAATTTCCATGTTTTATTTGTTTTTAAGTTATAACCTTGCTTTCAGTTTGCCAGGATCCTTCAGTTCTTGCACTTGATAGACCAATATATGCAGACTTTGCGGGAATTAGGGAACTTGAGATAAATCTAGACATATTTGAGAAGAAATTGAATAAGCAACTAGTTAAAAATGTAAAACAATTTAAAAAATAATTTTTTTTTATAAAGTTCATTACCTAGTTCTTTCCTGAACAATATTTATTTCAATAGGGATGAAATCATCACCTGTCTTGTACGAACATTCGGCCTGTAGCTGAACCGCGCTCCTTGGAAGTAAGATAATATGGTGAAGAGACAAAATCATATGGCCATAACGACTCTTCAAATAACCTCTAGGATAAGATCGTCCAAGAAAAAAATGGATTAATAAATTGGTATAACGAACTATTTATTCCCAAGAAGTATGCATCAATGTGTGATGATCTTTGAATAGACCCAGCAATAAGCTGAACAGATGGAGAAAAAGAATTCATATATCCATCCCAAATTTTATTAACAATGCATAGTATGTTGTTGCAGGCCAACACAATTGGGATGAAAGAGCTGAAAAATTGCGTTAAATAGTACCTGATTCTTTGCGTCTATCCATAAATAGTGTGCTTTTGATATATCCGTGGTCGAATTCAGGTATACAAAGAAGGGGCCGAATACTTTACTCCATGTTTCACCTTCTTCAAAGTGAGCCAAAATATCATTCCCAATATAATGAGTTCCATGGAACATCTGTGACCCAAAGTTCAAGTATTTCAGCTCGGTTATGCCTTCATAGAAAACCACGAGAATTCTTTTTCATTTTCACATCAATGTACTAGATTTAGTGATTTGAAGGGAAATTTGATGCTATTGAATGGGAGCAAGACGGAGAAAGGTTACTGCGAGGCAAGCTGGACCAGTATGTGCGGTGAGATTTTGCTTAGTAGGTCCACCATTGCGAAATTCATGGCTCGGAAAGATGATCCAGAAACCGATGATAGGGTGGGAGCTTATCCATCCATGGACTCCGCCATCTTTATTATCCATTGAATACTGGTATTTGTCGTCTACCTGCTTTATTTTCATACGAAGTACAATTATCATCTTGGATATGCATTTTTAGCACTTATAAGTCTGCACAAGATAAAATAAATTTTCACTTGCCTCTCCTTTGAGGTCTGGATTAATTGGATTGATAAGCAGAACAGATTCAGGTACAATAAGCTGTTTGCTCCTATCCGGGAGTATATCCTCTGGCATTGGCATTATTCGCTGTTTCTCATCCGTGATTGCCATGTAATGAAACCTGTTCAATAGTCGAAGATATAATTCAAATAAATAAGTTGGACCTCACTTTTACAGCTAACCTAAGCAATATACAAGAGGGAATTCAACCTTTCTCTTCGCAACTTAAACGCCATTCTTGTTTGAGCAAGATCAAAGGCAGGGCATCCAGGAGGACGCTGGCATATTGCGTAGGAGTAGAAACCCGAGATGCCACTCCTCACAATGTATCTGAAAAATAACAATCTGTTATGTTTATTGACAATTTTTTGTGAAATTTTTGGAGGAAAAGGGTAGTAGTATACCTCAAATCAACAGTGAGTGGCAGTTTGGTTCCGTGAGTTGAAGGATCATAAGTACTCTTAAATGAAACCTCCACATTATCATTGCTCAAAGTAATCACGCTATACTCAGATCCTCTAAGCCTGAATTGGAAATAATAAATTTTTAGATTCACTTATGAACTATTTCCCAGAAAATGACAGAAAATACATACAACTGATATCTGTCCTGTCCTCCTGGCAAGCTCCAGTTGATATCCCAATACCTGTATACATGTTCTACCCATTATAAGAACTTAGTAATGTAATATCGGAACTAATTTTCTTTATCGTCTTTGGTGGTGTTTATTATTTAGTATGGCTTTGCATGGATTTGGGAATTGAGTGAGGTGTAGTCTTTCAGTACTGTTAGATGTTGGCATAGCCATAAAAAGCATCAAGAACAAGTAAAGCCACTTTATGCAATATGCTATAAAATTTATAAATGAAAATTCTAATTTCTCTAATATGCAATAAAAAGATCTGAAACTTACCCTCTGTTCAATTCATTTGACTTGATATCTAGGAGATTACCCATTCCTCCATATTTTATGCCAGTCAATAGTCCTTGTGGTTTTGATATAGTTAGCCTCACCACTCCATTATCCAGAATAATCTGCAAAATAGTGCCTATTTTTTAGTGTGAAACATGTCAAGGATAAAATCTGGCGTCGCTTAAAAGATGGTTTAGGCTAATTCTCTTAATAAGAACCAAGCCTTAAATGAGCACATCGCTTAACGATATGATGGGCTGTACTTGCAAAAGTATTGACCTTTTAAGACGAACAAAGTCTCAATAAACGAGAGGGGGCGGGGCAGGGCGCTTAGCTTACATAAGAGCTTTGGGTGATCAAAGTCACATTTTTCTTTGCCATAATTGAAGTTGGCTTCCTCTATTTCCTCTGAAAATGTTGAAGCTTTAGAGATTTTGGTTTACTTGTATATTTATGCATAGGAAAAAAAACTTGGAACAAGAAAAAGTATAAGAAAGCAAGTTTATATGCTGTTTCTTGTCTTATTTTAAGACATGAATACATTTCTTCGTTGGAATTCTTGTTAATGTCAGCTGTTGAATAATATATTCTTGACATTAAATCCAATTTAGTATTGGTTGAAAAATGGTGTAAACCACCAAAGTTTGCTTCGTAAACCAATTTAAGTAATACAAACATCGAATATGAAAATAATAGATTTAATGTGATATCGACACGTGGAGCAACGCTATTCTCATTAGAGTGTGACAAGTGATGATCGCGGCATAAAATGACATGGTAGTTAGTGATAGTTTTTTAACCGTCGGTTCTAGACTAACGTATCTACACTTTTCGTATAATGTTTTTAATGTTATATTCTACATTTTACATTAGTCTATTTTCCCTAAAGATATATTACCCGATATTTTTGCTAAGTTGTTTTTGTAAATTTTATTTTTTGTTATTAGTTATTACGAGAAATGATTGCTAACATTCCATGTCTATAACTCAGATCTATTCACAGTACTTAAAGTTTCATAAAATGAAAAATTAAATTCTTTTCGATAATTTCAAAGTTTAATACACAATACTATTTATTAACAAACTAATTAATAAATAATTTTTAAGATTATTACATAATTTTTTGGCTACATTATAAGATCCAAAAATGAAAATAAAAATCCTTTAATAAGTTTCCAAGTCGCATCCTCAGTCATCCACTTTACCAAACAAAGATAGAATTGGGTAACTGAAAATCTCAACACCACTCACTGAGGATGGGCCTCGATCCAGCGGAGAAAACCTCCTCCACCCACTACATCCCACCAAACATTTCCAGTTTTATATATTATTTTACCATTAAATACCATATTACCTTTTACATACGACATATATATATACTCACTCCTATACCACTTCAGAAAATATATGTATCTGTGCCAAAGATTCTGAATTAGGTTCCAAGAATACCATTTTCAAGAGAAAGGAACCCTTTTAGCTTTTGAATCAGTAAGTGTTCTTGAATCTCTTGTTTGAATTTCACAATATAAGCATTTTCTCACATTAGATGCTCGCAACTGCATCAAGCTTGTGTCTTTTCTGCTACTCTGTATATAATTCCTTTGTTAATGGTATGAGAGATCTAGTTCTATTAAATTTCATAAGAAACAGTGTAGGATCTGTGTTGGAGAATGAGATTTGAATTGGGTTCTTTATGTTACTTAATTTGATTGGCGATGAGGTGTCTGTGTATGATGCAGAAGGGAAATCTAACTAGAATCCTTTTATATATATATGAGAAATATAGGATTTTGATTACCATGATTTGATCAGATTTTGATTTTATATGACTGATGATTTCAGAAAATGTGCACATATTGAACTATCATTCTATGTTCTAAAATTCTAATGATAAATTGAACCCATTGCTAAAAGTTACTTCTACAATTTTTCACCTTGAAAGAGGTTTGGTTCTTGACATTTTGCTCAATGAGTTTAATTTTATAGACGAATAACCATCAAAACCTTGGTTCAAGATTTGTTTTAGCTCCAGAATCAATTATACATGTGACATTTATCAAGTTAAGGATTTTCTAAAGAATTTTTGGGTAGGACGCAGATAGTGAGGTGTGAGATCGTTGTTCTAATATTCTTCTTTATAGTGAAAATCTAGTAGGCGACAAGGTGAGGTAGTATCACGTTGAGGGTGAGTCTCTGAAATTTGTGTGTGTGCCTGTTTTTGCTCTTTTGTTAATGAATCCCTAACATGATGCCTTTATCAGATATATACAAATATGAGGGGAGGGGGACTGTGGCAACTTGGTCAATCAATAACTCGTCAATTAGCTCAGGCTAATAAGAAGACTATCACTCGTCGATGCTTTGCATCCGAAGCTGATCTGAAGAAGACAGTTCTGCATGACTTCCATGTCGCCAATGGGGGAAAGATGGTGCCTTTTGCTGGCTGGAGCATGCCAATCCAGTACAAGGACTCAATTATGGACTCCACGTTAAACTGTAGGGAGAATGGTAGCCTTTTCGATGTTTCTCATATGTGTGGTTTAAGTCTCAAAGGGAAGGACTGCATACCATTTCTTGAAAAGTTAGTGGTTGCCGATGTTTCTGGTCTTGCACCCGGGACAGGGACTTTGACAGTTTTCACAAATGAGAAGGGAGGTGCAATTGACGATTCAGTGATAACTAAGGTGACAAATGACCACATGTACCTGGTTGTTAATGCAGGATGCAGAGATAAAGATCTTGCCCATATTGAGGAACATATGAAGTCGTTCACATCGAAAGGTGGTGATGTTGCTTGGCACATCCATGATGAGCGGTCCCTTCTAGCCCTCCAGGTCAGTTACTCACATTTCTAACTTATCGTTCTCTTTGTTTTTAAATTCTGTTGAAAGTTGTAGCTATTAAAATTAAAAATGAATGTAATAAATGATATATTTAGCTTGTTATTCTTTAAGATCTCATGCTTATACGACTTCTCTTTATGTCTGGTACAGGGTCCCCTTGCGGCCCCAGTTCTACAGCACCTGACAAAAGATGATTTGAGTAAGATTTACTTCAGCGACTTTCGCATCTTGGATATCAATGGTGTGTCCTGCTTCCTTACAAGAACCGGGTATGTTGCATTTCCTCGTGTTGTTTCTTCAAATGATTGCTGTCTTAAAAATTAAGAGGGACCATGAGATCTTAACATCTGACAATTATGGGAGAGTCGATTAGATTGTTATTTATATACCTTTTCGTGTTTCTTCAAGACTTGCACAATTTTTAGAAGTTAGGTCGACACGGTCCTTAGTTTACTATACTAGAAAGAAAAAGGAGCTGAAATCTTGTTCACTATATTGTCGAGTTCTGTCAACTACTGCTTCTTTGAAACTTACTGACTGGTGAAAAAATATTACTCAGTTAACTTTATGAACTTTCAGGTATACTGGTGAAGATGGCTTTGAAATTTCAGTTCCTTCAGAGCATGCTGTAGATCTTGCAAAAGCTATTCTGGAGAAATCTGAGGGTAAGGTACGGTTGACAGGTTTAGGTGCCCGAGACAGTCTTCGACTCGAAGCTGGATTGTGCTTATATGGCAACGACATGGAGCAGCACATAACACCAGTGGAGGCAGGACTTACATGGGCCATTGGGAAGAGGCGAAGGGCACAGGGAGGTTTCCTTGGTGCTGAAGTAATACTCAAACAAATTGAAGAGGGCCCAAAAATAAGGCGAGTTGGTTTTATCTCCTCAGGTCCGCCAGCCAGAAGTCATAGCGAGGTTCAAGATGATAAAGGGCAAAACATAGGAGAAGTCACCAGCGGAGGATTTAGCCCCTGCCTAAAGAAGAACATAGCCATGGGGTACGTAAAATCTGGACAGCACAAGGCGGGGACGAAAGTTAAGGTTGTGATTCGTGGAAAGTCCTACGACGGACTTGTCACGAAAATGCCATTTGTACCCACAAAGTATTACAAGCCATCCTAATTGTATGTTGGTTCTCGAAGTTTTTTGAATTCCCAGTTGTTACCTTTGCCTTTCTTGATGAACTGATTGTGTTACAATCAAATATATGGGTGCAATTAAAGGCATTTATTGGGTTGCATGCCAAGGTATTTTCTTCGTGTATATTTATCTTCTAGGCGTGATGATTAGTGGACACAATAGATCAAGTCATACGCTAGACAAGATTTTAATTGTTTCTTTTTAATAGTATCTAATGCAGTTCAATCCACTTTACTTAACAATTAACATGTTATCAAGTTGACGCAACTTGACTGTCATTTTAACTAATATCTTGTATTTGGTTGAGTCTTTCGACACGAAATTTGTATTACATGGCAAAAGAAAATTTTCCCTTTTATATTGGACAAAGTTGATGAAGTAGGAGAACCAACAAAAAGGGTGAGATCATTTATCAAAGAGGGAAATTAATTATTGACTAATAGTATTTAATTACATAGATTATAAAAAGTAACAACCTTAACCAAACAGATCAAAAGGGTGGATTAGAGATGACAAAAAAGTTCGTCGGCTCGAAAAAAGCCCGAGTCGGGCCCGGCTCGAGCTCGGTTACACCGAGCCAAGGCTCGGGCCGAGCCTCATTATTTTTGCTGGACTTTGCTCGGCTCGGCTCGGGCCCAAAAAAGCTCGGTCCAAAAAAGCTCGAGCTCGGCTCGAGCTTTTTTATTTAATTTATAGTACGTATAAATCGTACAAATTTTAAATTTTTTAAGTAAAAATGTAGATTTGACATTAAAAAAAAAAAAAA
>CAIGRT010067257.1:0-15595 GCA_903798405.1 Fraxinus platypoda | reverse complement strand
TATGCTCATTATTCTAAGTATGCTTCGTTAATCAGTTTGTTGTTGTTGCTAAGTATGCCTTTGAAAAAATGTTGGTGTTAATCAGTTTATGCTAAGCATGCTTTGTTAATCAGTTTATGCTAAGTTTGTTAATCATTATTCTAAGTATGCCTTTGAAAAAATTTATGCTTTGTTAATCAATTTGTTGTCGTTGCTTCCCGTCCAGGATAAGAAGTAGAAATGTTGGTGTTTGTCACGGATGTAGAAGCACGGAGCATTTCTTTAGGGATTGCCCGATGAAACGGCGATGCCCATTGTGTGCACATGGATTGCAGAAATGTTTTGAGGTTAAAAGGGAGACCGATCACAAAGGGTGATTATTCAAAGACAATCAAGGAAGTCGAAGACTTGCCAACTATGTTCGACAGCCTAGCTCGAATAGCCAAAAAACGAGACATCGAGATTTCGTTGAACGTCACATTTCGCAAGGGGAAAGGAAGTGTGGAAGTGAATGGAAAAGGCAAGGGCCTTGCTTGATCACCATTTACACATTGAATGGTTTCATTCAACTAAGCTTGTATGTAAAAGATTGCTACTGAAGTGAAGTGGAGTTTAGTTTAGTTTTGTTCAGGTGAAGTGGAGTGTAGTTTAGTTTCAAATCTGCTGTTTGTGGAAGATTTGTGAACCAATTTTCCCGTCGTTTGCTGTTTTGTCGTGGAATGTTATGAATTTTCAATTATGAATGAAATTGCTGTGTTTTTGTTAGTAAATCAAATACCACAATATGCTTAATCATCTGTGCTTGCCGTATATACTATGAACTCATTGATGTACCTAATGCTAATCTACCAAACATAATAGAATCTCAACTTCATTGCATTCATCTGAAACTTCATTGCATTAATGTGAATCTCAACTCCAAGACAAGATTGAGAAATACATACGCCAAACATAACAGGAAAATAGTTTACACCAACTTTCCAACATCAAACACAGATAATAATAACACTACTTTTCCCTTCCTCATTAGTAATCACGTCGGCCCTTTTCCTCACTCCATTGGTGGATTATGGGTAGCGGTGTTGGATCGGTGTTCCTGCATAATGGATCAATAATAAATGTTAGAAATTGAATTAGAATTTCAGCAGAATGGATTTTATTTTTATTTTTTAGTCAAGGAACTTTTTTTTTTTTTAAGTGATCTTATTAAGAGATCCTCACTTGTGGCGGAGGAATACCGTGAGACAAGTAAAGGGATAAATCATTTACATCTAATACTCGGTAGACTTTACGAGTCTGTCCTCAAAATTCCCCTAAGGCCAAGAGGAACATTATCCCCTTCTTGGATGGTGAAAGAATTGCCAGTGGCCCCAATTTTTGCCAAGTAGTCTGCTGCCATATTTCCTTCCCTATAGATGTGTGTTATCTTGGCCCGGGTGGTTTCAATCAAGGCGTAAATATCCTCCCATAAATCCCACAAATACCATAGAGTGCATCTTTCATCCTGTGCCCATTTTACCATCAGCATGGAATCTGATTCCACCACAAAATCCTCCCATCCCCTATCCTTGCACATAGCCAATCCATCCCTAAGAGCACGAGACTCGGCCAAGGTGTTGGTTGCCACGCCATAGAATTGCGCGAAACCAGCAATCAATGTGCCTCTACTGTCCCGAATCAGTCCACCTCCCCCTGCATCACCTGGATTCCCATTTGATCCCCCATCAACATTCAATTTCATTGTACCACATCCCGGTCTCTTCCAACTCACCAGCTGAGGAACAACCACAGAAATAGGGGCAATTGGGACACTTAATCGATCTAGAATTTCCTTGTCAAACGCCTTTATTTTTCGGAACTTCTTGAAAGAGCTTGCAATTGTGATCAACATCGCTTTAATCTGTCTAATAATACATCTCGAAGAGATATTTGCCTTCTCCATTCGAGCTGTACATCTAGCTCTCCATAAGTGCCAAGAGATAAGTAAAGGGATGATTCCACGTAACACCCCCACCTGTGTATCTTGTGATGCTTTTGTCCACCATGATACCATTTTACCTTGCCAACAACTAGTCTCCGAGAATGGAATAAAGCAAGCTCCTGCGAAATATCTCCACACCTCTTTAGCCAAATCACCTGTGCTTAAGACATGATCTGCCAGACATATGATGGTTCCATACAACAATTACATCTTGATGCCAAATTGACACCCAATGCTTGAATATTAATGTCAACAGGAAATTGAGATCTTAGAGCTCGCCAACATACAAAAGAAATTTTCTTGGGCACCAATGGAGACCAAAGCCATTTTTTCCATTCACATGTATCACCTCTAGCCCGTATGAGTTCCCAAGCTGATTTAGAAGTGAAACGACCATCATTGGTTGGCTGCCAGACTAGAACATCACTTCCAGGTCGAAGTACAATATTAGCATCAATTATTCGTTTAACACCATCATTGTCAACAAGATTTCGAAGCTTATCCATATCCCACCATGTGTCCGATAGCAAGTCCTTAACTTGGAGTTTCTGGTCATTGTGCTGATAATCTTCTGACAAAGGGCCTGATCCTAACCAGTTGTCAAACCAAAAACTAGCTTCTCCATTACGTATAACCATTTTTGCATATTTTAACACCAATGGAGCAACATGCAACAGGGACTTCCAAAATCTAGAGCCATGATTACTATGTAGGACAGTAACAAGGTGATTATCCACCAGACATTTTCTTCTGAAGAAATCTGCCCATAGGCTGCTCCCATTTAATAATTTCTAGACAAATTTCATTAAAAGAGATGTTTGCACTTCCATGAGGTTTCGGAATCCTAGACACTTCATCCACCGGTAGACAGATATTCTTCCAAGCAATCCATTTTCTTTTGCGCCTCCCGGGCGATGAGCCCCAAAGAAAATCCGAGAACATTCTGTTGAGTTCCTTAAAGTCCCTTTAGGAACTTTCAAGACAGATAGGATGTGGATGGGCATACTATTAAGGACATGTTTGATGAGAGTAATCTTGCCTCCTAAAGATAACAATTTACCTTTCCATCCGGCCAACTTTTTTTGAATCTTTGCTAACATCGGTTCTAGCATATCCATAGTAAGTCTTCCAATGTGAAGAGGCATCCCCAGGTAGGTGCACGGCCACGAGCCCTCCCCAAAGTTTGATAGCTCCAACAAACCATTCCTCCTAGTTTGCCTGATGTGCTTGGAGAAAAATATCATAGATTTATCCGAACTCACCAGCTGTCCCGAAATTTTCATACGTATTCAGCACTTGCAATAAATTCCAAACTGATTTCTGTCACCATTAGAGAAAATTAATATGTCATCCGCATATAGAAGATGTGAGACCATTACACCTCCGCCCATGGTATAGGGTTTTATCCTTCCCAAATCATAAGCGTACTTAAGCAATCGAGAGATGACCTCCTCTGTTATGATGAACAAATAAGGGGATATAAGGTCCCCTTGTCGTAGACCACGAGATGTTTGAAAGAAACCTTTAGCCGACCCATTCAGAATAACTGAGAACCATGGTGAGGAAAAACAATTAAAAATCAAATTTCTCCATTGTTGGGAGAATCCAAACCGCTTCAGCACCTCCAACAAGAAACCCCAATTCACTCTGTCATATGCCTTTGTCATATCAAGTTTTACAATAATGTTTCCACCCCCTCACCTTTTTATTTATTGATGACGCCATTTCTTGAGCCACAGCCACATTTTCAAAAATACTTCTCCCAGGTATAAAAGCACTTTATTCCTTGGAGATAAGAGACCCAAGCAGCAGAGACAAACTCATGACCAAAATTTTTGAGAGGATCTTGTAGGGAACCGAACAGAGGCTGATGGGGCGAAATTGTGCAAAACTTGCGGGATTATCGACTTTAGGGATCAAGACCATATTTGTCGCTCCAAGCAAAGTAGTCAATGGTCGTCCCTTGAAGAATTCTACAGCCATATCTAGCAAATCCGTCTTTACCACATCCCATGCCAATTTGAAAAAGCTAGCTGTATACCCATCCGGCCCGGGACAACTATCCATAGGTATCGACCAAAGTGCTCTTTGAATCTCATCCATGGTAGGTAGTTGATAAGTGTAGTTTCTACACTTATTCGAGATCCTAAATGATGATATTTTACTGTTCTTTGGATAAAATACTATCTAACTTGTGTTGTATTGCATTTTGTAGGTAAAATTCGACGTTTGATGACGAAATGGAGAAAAGAATGCAAAAATAGTGATAAAAGAGCGAAATTCAAAAGTTGAGGACTAGATTACAAACAATCCATAGATGAGACGGGCAATGAAATGAAGATAGAAGATACCAAGCATTTAATTTGATACAATTAGAAGATAAATAAACAAGATTGTAAGAGAAAATTGCTGAAATGAAGCAAATCCAAAGTTCGGGGATTAAAGTGCATCTACTAAAAAGTTGGGTCGAAACTCACTATGAAGATTTGAGAGTGCTAGGGGTTAATTGGATGAGAAAAGAATCAAAGGGATGAAGTATAGTCGAAGTATTAACATACATCAACTTTCAGCGAAAAACATTGTGCTTTAGATTTTTAGCCTCACATTGAGCCCCAATTTTGGCATAGCAACCTTTCGAATTGGAAAACTAATATATCTATAAGAATTGTATCCCTCCGAGTTAGTTTTCCAGTGAACTTTGAATCACTTGAATTGGATATCAGGAGAAAAGTTATGACAAAAATATTGAGAACTGTTCAGCTGTTAGAAATTAGGCGAGATGCGCGCCCCAACCAAAAATGGGGTGCTTGAGGCGTCCCAAACTAGCTAGGTGCGTGCCCTAGATATGCCTAGGCACGTACCTCAGTACAAAAAGGGAAAAATTCAATTTTCCTTATTTTGTTTTGGTAACAATTCAATGCAATCTTTTGACATCTTTTAAATACCAAACTCAGCCAGAAGGTGGGGGAGAGGGCCATTCAACCTAAATTTCATCATATTCTACATATTTTGGAGGTGAAGAACAAGTCTATAATTCAATTCAAGGCGAATTATACAAGAATTTTGAAGATTCATAACCCGATTTCAAGATTTGAGCCAATAACGTGGATTTCTCCTACTTCTTCCATCTTTTTTATTTCCGGCTGATTTTTTCCAATTATTATTGTGCAATTTAATTATAAGAATGTTAGGCTAAGTTTTTCATTGTATTGGATGAATGATAAACCATATTGTTTGTTTATTTTAATTCAGAACAATTAATTTAGTATTTCTTGATTTTTCTTGATTGGTTTTGCATTCACGTTGAACTATTTTATCGCTTGATGACTAATTAGATAAAAGTTGCTTGTTGTAGTATAAGAATACTCACAATAAGTATAGAACACAGTAAAATTAACACATGGGCAATATGTATTAGAAATAATATATATGACATGTGCAATCACGTGTGATAAATCATGTGAATCAATGCATGTTTTTCATATGAATTCGAATTAGAAATATGAACGGGTCGTGTTAAACATACGTTTAATATATCTTGGAAAAGAATANGAATTGAATTAAATGGCAATAGGGGGATTCATGATTCCAATACAAACATTCATATATTAGATAAACATTTTATTTGCTTTATTAGTTTAGGATTAGTATAAATAACATACGATCCATCTCTTTTGATTTCATCATATTTCGAATATAATAGTAGCTATTAAATTACAAATTAGATCTTATTTCTCGTGGGAACGATACTCTTAACTCACTATCTTATTACTTGTACAACGATCCCGTACGCTTGTGGGTTTTGTCCGAATAAGATTTTGGCGCTGCTGTTGGGGAATGTCACATACTGGCTTTTCTCATGTTGTACGAAGTTATCTGCCATGAGTGAATGTCATAAGATGCATTTAGGATGCGTTTATTTCCTCACACCTTAAAAGAGGGCACAAAAGCATGGATGTATTCACTACCTTCTGGGAGCATTGTATCGTGGAATGACATGGTAAAAAAAATTACCATGAAATTCTTCCCGCCATCTCGAGTCCACCAAATCAGAAATGATGTATATCTTTCCAGACAGAGGGACTTTGAGACATATCCAAAAGCATGGGATGGGTTCAAGAGCACGTTTAGGAAGTGTCTAAATCTTGACATTCCTAAACTGGTGCAAATATATCTATTGTACAATGGATTGCGCTCCGAATTCCATAATATTGTAGATGCTTATGCGAGAGGATCAATTTTGACTATCGAGGTAGATGATGCACATAATCTATTTGAGAGGATTGCTGAAAATTAGGCAAATTGGTCAACAGACAGGAAAGCTCCAAGGAAGGCAGCTGTGATGCATAATGTGGATGTAGTGACAACATTAGGAGCACATATAGAAGCAATAACGAAGAGGATTAACACTTTAACACAATCTTTGTATACAACATACAGCTTTAGTTTGCGCAGGTTGTGGGGCAGATCACATCACTACAAGCTGCCATTTGGCTTCCACTGACATGGGTCAGCGAGCAGGGGTCGGTTATGCGTAGAACTATTAGAGGCAAAATGGACCATACCCACACAACTTCCATCCATATTTGTACAAGCATCCCAACTACGCGTGGGTAGATAATTCAGATCAAGTAAGTCAGATAGGGGTAATTCACCAGAGATTTAACAACAACAAGAAAAGATGCAATCCTTGGAGGATCTACTTGTCAAGTGCATCACCAAGACTGAGACAACGCTATAGAATCAGTAAGCCTATATACATAACTTAGAGAATCAGGTAAGACAGATAGCATCTGCATTAGTCAACAAACTATAGGGTACCTTGCCTAGCGATACAGAGAAGAATTCATGGAAGTAGGTACGAGCAATTGAGGCGGTGAATTCTAAAATCAAAGATCCACTATCATTCACTCCTATCGCCACGGTCAAATCTTAGATGCCACCTATTCCATTCCCTCAGAGACTATGAAGGTAGCCAACAGTGCAGCAGGTTCAGGTCATCACTATTAGGAGTGGTGTTAAGTTGCCAGAAATCACTACAAAGAAGAAGGAGACAGAGAACACTTATATATCTACTAAGGGCAATGAACGTGCTGTCTGAAGAAGAAACATAGAAGGATCAACAATTAGTCTCAAACAACCAACGACTTAAGGTAACAGTTCCTGGCATGTCACTCACATCTCTAATCCATTCTCATCAAAGGCTGCAAATTACCAAACTAGAGAAGCAATTCAATAAATTTCTGGAAGTCCTCAAAAAGTTGCATGTCAACATCACATTTATTGACGCGATCCTTCAAATCCCAAACTACTTCAAGTTTTTGAAAGAGATGTTGACCAAAAAGAGGAAGTTGCCCGAGCACGAAATGATAGCACTATCTGAAGAATGTAGCGCTATCATCCAGCACAAGATCCCTCACAAACTAAAAAATCCAGGGAGTTTTACCTTACTTTGCTCCATAGGAAATTTACAAAATATAAATTATTTGATTGACTCAGGAGCAAGCATAAATTTAATTCGTTTGCCTCTTTATAGGAAATTGGGATTGGGAGATCCTAAGGCGGCCTCTATTATCCTTCAGCTTGCGGATAGATCGCTGAAACACTCATATGGAATAGTCGAACACATGCTTATCAAGGCGGGAGAGTTTATTTTTCTAGCTGACTTTATCATTCTAGACATAGAAGATGCATATCAGATGCCAATAATTATGAGAAGACCATTCTTGTCTACAAGTCGAGCCTTGCTGAATTTTGGCACTAACGAGATAGTCTTGTGTAGGAACATGAAGTCACGTAACAGTTAAATCAACATTAACCAAAGAGACAACGGGAGCAATAGGAAAAGCTAGCCATTGAATTTCACGCCATATCAAGTGAGTATTTTCTTTCTTTTCTTCCCGACTCCTTTATATGCGGACTTAGTATTTAAGACATTGAGAACAATGTCTAATTTAAGTTTGTGGGTGAAAACATGATTTTTCTTTTGTTTTGTGTGTTTTTGTATATGTTTTATTGTTTTAGATATTAGAAAAACAAAAGATAAAGAAAAATTCCAAAAATAGTTTCTTTTTATGTGCTCGTATGAGTTAGTTGGTCTGACTGACAATGAGAAATATATTGAATTATGAATTGATCTATGAATGGTGAATATATTACATGCTTAGGTTAATTGATACTTTTCCATGTAAAGTTCGATATATATTGAGCACGTGAATTAACTTAAGCACTATATATGAATGAGTTGATTTCATAGTTGGATATGTTGAAATAGTGGACCATATATGCTAAACCCAAAACTACTAAATTTTACATCCTTAGACCAAATCTAAAATAGTTTGAGGATATTTAACTGTTGTAGGAAAATGTTGAGATAAATGAGGATTCCATGTGTGAAATTAAAAATCTTGTGGGGATTGTATAAGGTCAATAGGATGCGATTGGATGAAAATCTCAAGTCAGAGGTTGGTTTACTTGGATTGGTGTTTAATGAGAGACATTGCACTAATCAAGGCATAAAAAAATATTTTATTTGAAAATTTCTTATTGTAACATTTATGACTCGAGTTATTAAGCCTGTAAAAGTGTTAAAACTTGTTGCCCTAAAATCAACTAACTTGGGAGTCATCGCCCTAAAACTTGCTAAGTGAGTCATTTAGAAAGTTTAAGAGAGAGAATGCTGCAAATAAAGAAAAAAATTGTTGAAATAAAAATTAAGAAAAAATAGAAAAATCAGGTGCATGAAACAGAAGACGTACAAAATGCATTGGTTAAATTTCAAATACTTGTTTAAGAAAATTTGACTTTTGATAAGGGATTATTAGCCTAGTTGAGCTCTGGAGATTGAAGCAATCAAATATGGAGAATCCCTGTTTATTAGCATATCAACTTACAATTAATGAGATTTACCTAAACTAGAAAGGTGAGAATAATATAAAAATTCAACTTTAGGTCACACGCACTTAAAAAGAGTGAAAATAATAAGTTTGAGGGTGTGTGAATCTTACGAGTGATGAAAGAACATATTTGACCATTGAGAGTTGAGAATTGAAACAACTTATGAATTCATAATGCTATGCTTAATTCTTCACACACATACACAAGTTGATTTTACATTGAAAAGATAAATTTTAATTTATGTATTGTGATTTTTAAGTTGTGCTTAGATTTGATATTATGATTTCAATCTTGAGATAAAAAGTCAGGTTAGCTAGCTAAATCTTTTTGCATTGCTTGATTGACTGGCCGCCAATTAGGTAATTAGCACCGCGTGTTTGTGTGTTTGTTAAGTTTTAGATTTGTTTGAGGACAAACAAAGATTCAAGTTTGGAGGTTTGATAAGTGTAGTTTTTATTTGAGATCCTAAATGATGATATTTTACCGTTCTTTGGATAAAATACTACCTAACTTGTGTTATATTGCATTTGCAGGTAAAACTTGATGTTTGATGAAGAATTGGAGAAAAAAATGCAAAAATAATGAAAAATGACAAAATCCAAAAGTTGAGTACCAGATTACAAACAATCCATAGATGAGATGGGCAACGAAATGAAGATTGAAGATACCAAGTATTTAATTTGATACAATTAGAAGATAAATGAACAAGATTGCAAGAGAATATGGTTGAAATGAAGCAAATTCAAAATTCGGGGACTAAAGTGCAACTACTAAAAGGTTGCGTCGAACCTCAAGATGAAGATTTGAGAGTGCTAGAGGTCAATTGGATAAGGAAAGAAGTCAAAAGGGATGAAGTATAGTCAAAGTATTATCATACATCAACTTTCAGCGGAAAAAAAGTTGTGATTCAGATTTTTAGCCTCACATTGAGACCCAATTTCGTCATAGCAAGCTTTCGAATTGGAAAAATGATATTTCGATAAGAATTGTAGCCCTCTGAGTTAACATTTCAATACATTTGAATTACCTCAATCCGATATCAGGAGAGAAAGTTATGACAAAAATACAGACCATTGTTCAGCTGTCGAAAATTAGGCGAGGCGCACGCCGTCGCCTACAGGAGAGTTGCACGACCCAACCAAAATGGGGTGCCTGAGGCATCCCAAACCATCCAGGTGCACGCCTTGGATATGACTAGGCGCGTGCCTCGGTACAAAAGGGAAACAAAATCCGATTTTCCTTATTTTTGATTTGGTAACAATTCAATGCAATCTTTTTAGCATCCTTTAAATACCAAATTCAGCCAGAATGTGGGGGACAAGGCCATTCGACCTCAATTTCATCATATTCTGCATATTTTGGAGGGGAAGAACAAGTCTATACATCAATTCAAGGCAAATCATAAAAGAATTTTGAAGATTCATAAGCCGGTTCCAAGATTTGAGCTAAGAACATGAATTTCTCATACTTCTTCCATCTTTCTTATTTCTGGGTGATTTTTTCAAATTATTCTTATTTAATTTAATTATAAGAATGTTAGGCTATGTTTTTCTTTGAATTGGATGAATGATGAACCCTATTGTTTATTTATTTTAATTCAAGATAATTAGTTTAGTATTTCTTGATTGATTTTGCGTTCCCATTGAACTATTTGATTAGTTGATTACCAATTAGATAGTAAGTTGTTTGTTGTAGTATAAGAATACTCACAAAAGTATAGAACGCGGTAAAATCAACACGTGCAATATGTATTATAAATAATATCTATGACATGTACAATCATGTGTGATAAATCATGCGAATCAATGCATATTTTCATATGAATTCGAACTAAGAATATGATCAGGTTGTGTTAAACATATGTTTAATATATCTTGGAAAATAATGAATAAAGTGAATTATCGATTGTCTTGAATGCATAAATTTACTAGATTACGAATTAAGAATTGAATTAAATGCTACTAGACGGATTCACAACTCCAATATAAACATTTACATATTAAATAAATACTTTGTTTGCTTTGTTAGTTTAGGATTAATATAGATAACATGCAAATCATCTCTTTTGATATCAACACACTTCGAATTTAATAGTAGCTATTGAACTACAAATACCTTATTATTTGTGGAATGATACTCTTAACTCACAAATCTTATTATTTGTACAAAGATCTTGTACACTTGTGGATTTTGTCCGAAAAAGCATGATAGACAATTGGGATGCATTGTTGGTGACTTGAGGCATGAGGATCTATAATACGAGGGCAATGATCTATTGATCGTTGAGGAATTGCCTATGATTAGGTCGCGAATGAAGCGGGTCAAAGAAGCAATGAGACTACTTACTCATGCCACGGTGAACGAAACATTGATCACGACAAGCAAATTAACAAGTTTCATGTTGGGCATGAGAGATGAAACAAAGTGGAGCAACTTGATTCAAGCAATGGACGGAGAGGCTGGAAGAAACAATTATGAGACCGCATAGCTGTTCAGGACATGTGGTCGCATGCCCCTTTTACTGAGCCCACAAGGGAGGGCCTCAAATGATTCATGTGACCGCATAGAATTACACTATGTAGCTACACAATGTATTTTCGGCAGCGAATTTTTCAAATTTCACGCAAGCTTCTATTTTAGTTAAAATTCTATTTTGTGATAACTTTTGTTATTTTTAGAGTTTAATTCCGTTTTTACTAAGGCTCTATGAATTTCATATAAATAGGATTATTATTTACATCGTAACAGACACAAAAATTGAGAGATTAATTACAAGACNGAATTTTTCAAATTTCACGCAAGCTTCTATTTTAGTTAAAATTCTATTTTGTGATATCTTTTGTTATTTTAAGAGTTTAATTCCGTTTTTACTTGGATTTTAGGTATTCCATATAAATAGGGTTATTATTTTCACACACAATTATTGAGAGATTTATTGCAAGACCTTATTAATATTCTTGAGTTTTGTAATCGCGTGGTCAACATATTGTCGGCGATTGTGCTGGTTCATTGGTTCAATATTTTTTAATCAAGCTTAAACATATTGTCGGCGATTGTGCTGGTTCATTGGTTCAACATTTTTTAATCAAGCTTAAACATTGATTCTTGGCTTTCTTTGGATTGAATCAATCTTGTGTGAGTTTCGTAGCTTCAATTGCTACGTGGGTTTGCATCAATTCGTCCTCATTTTTCAAATGATGAAGGCAAGTGATCCAAAACGATTACTTGTGGTGAGAGTAACTCAGTAATAACATATTTAAACATTGAATTCATTTTAAATTAAAGTTAACATTTAATTTAAAGTCAATGATGTTTATGTTAAACCACTTCGTTGGCCACTGTATCCACCCACCAATTTTTTGGGTGGTGGTTATGTGCTTGGTTTTGTGGTGGAATGTTTGTGAGGATTTCCTTTGTCGTAGGAGTTTGGTGTTAGGTGGTGGTGGTGGTTGCCGATTTTTGGTGTTGGGTGATGGTGGTTTGTTGGTGTTAGTGTTGGGTGATGGCGATTTGCTATAAATATATGGATGTTGAAGAAGAAGATGATTGTTTGGTTACAAGTACAAGGATGGCGTTGAAGAGGAAGATGGCTGTTTTGCTAAAAGTATAGAGATAATGTTGAAGAAGTTGATGATAGTTTGATTGTAAGTATAGAGATTTTAAAGAAGAAGAAGGTTGCCTCGTTGCCAATATAGGAGTATTTATGGAAAGGGGTATAAATGGTATTTTGTACAAAAACTGGTATTTTTGCAAAAAAGTTTAAAAAGTTGCTATATTTCTCCCCTGTTTGGGCCAAATTATAATGAGGGGAATAGTAATTTTTTGGTAGAATGTCTAGTTAAAAAAGAAGAAATTTTTTTTAGGTTTATGTGTAATATTATTTTATTGGAGAATGTGTGATTGATAAAAAGAGAGAAAAATGAATTTTAATTTAATGGGAGCCAAACAGAAGCTTAAAATGCACCCATAGTTTTTGGCTACTATTGAAGATCAATAAAGCCAAGAGTACAGAAAAAATTTAACGGAATGAATATAGATGTTGATGTGGCAAAATGTGATTGGACCTTTTTTTCTATCTTCCAATGAAGTCTCGCCATGTGTAGTGTGTAAGGATTTTCTGTCGAAAAATTATGTACTCGTAGCATAATTGATTAAAGACCCTTTAATCAATGAAGAAAATCAAGTCTAGACCCTATAGTATACAATGAAATTATTAGTGGAAGGTATCCGAAAAACATTCTTCTTTTATTCATGAGAAATTGCTGAAATAAATACTATTTCATCATTATGTGTGATGATTATTAACTATAGCGAGTGCTGTCAAACATGGAATTACAAGACCTTGAAATCGCAAACACAGAAAACATGTTTGATATAAAGTACTCGATAAGACTTGACAATATTAGAAATAAACTTTTAAACTATTTTCATTCTTAATATTATCAAATGCTATCAAATTCACGTACCAAACATGCACACAGAGCATAAAGTGAGTAACCCGGGTTAAACGTAGGCATTGGGGTTCTGGAGAAGGTATGCTTCAACAACCTTGTATATTGCCATCACCTTTTCCTTTCCTGCTTTGATTTCTTCTTCTTTGAGCATAAAATCTCCCGATGTATAGTACTTGCTTGTAACCTTCGAAATTGAGCCACCATCTGGAGACTGTTCGAGTTTGATGTAGTAAGTTATTTTTTCGAGCTTGTCGATCAAGGCATCACCTTCGATCAACGTGTAACTGTAGGTGTAAGTATCTTCATTCAGCTCATCAATGTGGTATTTCACGGATTTGAAAGCTCCTCCTGCACATAGAAAACTCAACGTTATTTTCATTTCAATGATTTATTTGGTCACAAAACTTGAATGCAGTGGTATCAAAGTAATGTGCTGAGCTTCACGTGGCGCTCAGGATCGGCCGCATTGGAGGAGAAAATTATTATCACGAGACTAGTAGCCTCTATGCAACCAGGGAGAAGTACGTTAATGATCTGATACCTTCAGCAAAGTTGATCTGCTTAATGCTTCCAGTGCCTCCGTTGCCTTGTACAAATGCGACGCTTTTGATAGCTTGTGGCATGAGCTTCGGGATCAAGTTATGAGAATCAACAATAGAGGCCTTAAAGATCCTCGATGGTGATACTGGGGAGGTGTATTCATCAATGAAAGTAGTGACAGCCATGATATTTCAAAGGATTGAAAAAGTTGAGTGCACAACAGCAAGAAGAACTACTTGTCTTATAGAAAGCTTTAGCTGAACGAGAAATCATAGGAAAAAAATAGTATTTATAGACTAGAAAAGGGGGGTGTTTTTGTTAGAATTGTTCTGAATTTTGTCATTCTTGACAGAGACAAATATATACCTTAGCCTGTCCATAAGTTTGTCATATAGACCTTCCAAATGTTTTACAAATGGATAAATATTATTAAAAGAGAGAGTGAGAGTTTGGCATCAATGGCACGTTTAGTGGAAAGAAGCTAAAATCTTGTTACTCTTATACTCCCCTTTGTTTTCATCTTCCTAGGTGCATTATTCTACATTTCCCCAAAAGATTATCCATTCATTTCTTTCTTCCCAGTCGACCTTGACGACTAAAATGACGCATAAAAGCTAGATCTCAAATGGCGAAGGACTGGTGGTGGGAATTTGCAAAAGTTGGACCGATTGGGTGTCTTCATTCTAGCGAAGGCACAGAATATGAACAGAACAAATCGAGAGGCTGGGGTCAAGGAAAAGTCTAGTGCATACCAAACATGCACAATAGATCTACTAAAGGAACATAGGAAATATCAAATTAATGTAGTAGGCTTTGTTGCCTGCAGATAGTTGGGTTTCAGAGAAAGTCCAAAACTAAGGATATTCAGAGAAACAAAAAACAGGATATGCTTAGTTTCCTGATATCTTTATAATCTGCACAAACCTATTACAATAAAATTATCAAGAAAAGCACTTAAAATTAACTCTTTAAATATCTACACATTCTAGAGCCCAAATATTCTAGTATACTCTTCATTCTCAAAGGGTGGAGAAATCTTCGAAACTTAGCCATGGGTATCGACTCTTTCAGCGATGAATATACTTCTCCCATTCCTCCAGCAAGAATTTTTAAAGCATCAATCATAGACTCCCACAACTTGATTCCAAAACTCATGCCACAAGCTATAAAGAGTATCAAATTTATCCAAGGCAATGGTGGAACTGGAAGTATTAAGCAAATCAACTTTGCCGGAGGTAAATTAAAACGCCCTTCTACATTGTCTTTCGAGTTTCTAGTGTATAATTGCAGAATGGGATTTTTGCAGGTAGTAACTTCGATTCTGTGAAGTATCATATTGATGAGCTCGATGAAAGGGCATTTACATATAAGTACACATTAATAGAAGGCGAAGCCTTGATAGACAAGCTAGAAAAGATTACTTATGATGTTAAGTTTGAGCCAACACCGGAAGGTGGTTCTATATCTAAGGTAACTAGCAAATATTATACTAAGGGAGGTTTCAAGCTCAAAGAGGATGACTTCAAGGCTGGGAGGACAAAGGTCTTGTCTATGTATGAGGCTGTCGAGGCCTACCTTCTGAAGAACCCTGATGCTTATGTCTAGATTTCCTATTCTCAATACTTGTTCTATTGTCCTGGCAATTATTATTTTCATTCATTTCAAATAATCTATTTATGATGGTTTTTGCACAAACAAGAGGAGGAAAAAACAGAGATTTTCATAGATAGAAATTGTATTACAC
>CAIGRT010067249.1:10283-28382 GCA_903798405.1 Fraxinus platypoda | reverse complement strand
AGCCTAATATTACCTTAATCAATACAATAATTAATTTATTGACTAATCAATTCTGATCATCAGGATTTCACGAACATTCATGCGCCAAACAGGGCATTAGCATAGGGAACCACAACAAAAACTTTTTTCAGGGCTTTATGCTTCTGTAAAAGCAGAATTCCGGCCACAGTAGAACAGTGTGCATTCCCTCATTGTGATTTGCTAAACCAACGTTCAGGTTTTCTCTCTCTATCTAGCACACACACGCAAACATGCATGAACAAGATTGTTGACGTTGTAATCCAATCTGTTGTTGATTCTTGAGAGAGCTTTTTTTTTTTTTTTGTAAAGGATCATTTCTGTGGCCTGTGGGGGAAAAAAAATCTCAATTCAACGCCCATTTTCAAATTTAGTGTAGTGTTTATTTATTTTTATTTTTGTTGATGCATATATTTATTTGTCTGCTTTTAATTTTTAAAGAAAATCAAGGATTTTGCTGAAGAAAAGGAAAATTTGCAGGGTTCTTTACAGACACTGGAAAGTTGTAAATTCGTGTAGTCTTGCATTTGATTTTCAGCAATGAAAAAGAAAGTTAACAAAAAGATCATAAACAAGGAAGAAATAGCTGAAGACTGGTGTTTCGCATGCAAAGATGGAGGAACGCTCCGTGTATGCGACTACAAGTGAGTTTCTCTGCTAAGAGCTGGGATCTTTTCCTCCATTTTGCTGTTTGGACAGATTTTCCCATTTTCGAGACACTTGTTTCTTTTGTTGGGTGGTGATATGATTTGAATGAACGACATTGCGGTCTTTTATAATTTTCTATGCTTATTTCTTGGATGCATTAGAATTTCATTTTATTCTAGTTTATTAATCTAGTAGAGATTCTGATGATTGTGGTCCTTCCGAATGGGGTTCTTTTCTGGGTATCCCGTAGTTAACTAGTCTTTCTTGACTTTGACTGTAAATGGTGACAGAGGGGGACAAATTATCTGGCTGAAAGCTTGGTGGATTGACCTTTATAGGCTGAACTTTTTAAACGTTTACTTTTTCATGATCAAAATGAAAAAGAATCTGCAAATAGAATTTTTGAAAAGCCTTCTTTTGCACAAATCAATTTAGCATTTAGTAACGCCGTTACCTCTCCCTTCCCTTTTCCCTTCTTGCTAGGGACCTTGTCCCAAGTATCTGCTTAGGACCATTGAAGCTCTATGGGATGTTCTGATTAAATGTAAATCGGGAAGGGGCACGGAGGGAGAAAATTTAGTGTGTGGGGATGGGGGGAGGAAGTAGTAGAGGGAAAATGGAGGAGGGAGTTGTGGTAATAGGGAGGCTTGGGATGGGATAGGTCTGGATGAGAAGAAGAAGAAAGTGATGATATATTGGGATTTTGACGAAAAAAGAGACTTGGGCCTTATTTACTTTTCTGCCACTTCACCCCACCTCCCCTTAGTGCCACCTCTTGCACCCTCGCTGCCCTATGCACGTTTCTTACTCCCACTCCCTAATCTTTCTTGAAACTCATTTTCTTTGCGAACAACTTTTGATGAATTAAAATCGACAAGATGAGTTTTTCTTGGCTTTGAAGGAAATTTGTTGAAGAGAAAGGTGAAGGAGATCGAATTAATTTATATTATTTTTCCTAATTATTGCTTATTGGTGTATTTGGTGGAATGCGAAACTCGACAAATTTTAGGAAATTTGTTGTTTGTGCATGTATGATCGTGGTGGTGGTGAGCGATGAGGCCAGGGTTGGGAACAAACCGCAGAAGAGATGATCAATAAAGGGTTTCTACGCTTGAAGGAGTTATTAATTGATGGAACTGAAGCCAGAGATAGGAAAATACTTTGAGCAGTTAAGCATTAGATTCTTCCTTTATAATCAGAACTTTGTGCTATTGTAGAATACAAAATCACAAGATATTATGGGCTGTTTGGGATAGTGCATTTTGTAGAAGAGCTTCATATGGAAGTTACCTTGGACTAGCTTCTTCTATTAGCTGTTCTAGTAAGATAAAACACTTTCAATTTTATTTTATTTTATTTTTTCAAAAAATATCAAATCAAAATAGGTCAAAAGTAGGTCCTTCGTCTCAAAAATCACTTTTTGACTTTCAAAAGCCATGTCAAATAGGCATGTATTTGGGAGACAGTGGAAGTTGCATGAGTGGTGGAACGAAGAGCACTGAATTGTTTTGGGATTCTAACAAAGAAGGCCAATTTACATGATTTATAAATAAAGCTCTTTTTCATTTTTGTCATGAACTCGATCCTTCTTAAATAATTTTTACAACTTGCTTTATATGGATAAGAGCTCTAGTGAGCTTCCGCTTGAATTATTTTCCATCAATAATCTCATTAATTAAATATTTGCTTTAGATGACTTGTATTATTGAATTTCATTACTAGGTTTTCCTGTGAAAAAATTATAGTGATAATCCAGAAAAACAATTAATAACTTTACTTGGTTTGGCATGAAATTGCCCTGTGTTAATATTATTTAATGAATGAATGGGGCCATGAGTTCAATTATGCTAAGTTTGGGCCTAAAAATAATCTTTATTTTGGCCAATCATGACTTAGCTCACATGGCAAGTCCAAAATGTGATGTACACATGCATATACCCACGTAATGATTGGATGTGCACATGCATATGCATTCTATGTATATAAGGCAAGTTTAAGTTTTGTTTATCACTCGGTTCGCTTCCATTGTAGAAGGAAGAATTTGACAGAACTTCAACTTGTAGTATTAAAAGATGTATTTGATGGTCTCATGAAAAAGAGATTTTTTTGGTGCAAAATTTCCCTTCAGATCTTTGTCTTTAAAGTGAGTTTATGTCTCTCTATAGCGTCCATTTGAATAAAGTGCCTCACATTTATGTATGTAGTTGGATTATTTTGATAATTTTATTGTTACTCATGCATTTCCTCTTTGTTTTGGTTGACTATCGTAGTGGAATAAGATATGGTGGATTCACTCTATTATGACTTCCTATGTTGAGGGAGTGATCAATATTGGGACACGTGGTAGTATCTACTCTTTTTCGAAGCTATAACCTAATCATAACCTGTTCCATGATGAAGTGTTAGTACCAATCATACATTTTGTTTTTGTGGATCGAGGAGCAGCACTGAAGCCATTTTCCCGTGCAACTCATATCAGAAAGTCTGACCAAATTTAATAGAATCAGCTTTAGAAAAAAGAGCAAATTTTGAAGCTATAATTTTGGAGTAGTAATTTAGAATCTAAATGACCCAATTCTAAATTTTTTGGGAATTAAGTAGAACTTATATGGAATATAAATATCCTTTCAGTAACAACTATTTTGGGTTTTGAAACTGCAAACCTTCTATTATCTTGTATTTCATTTTCCAAGTATCATATTTTCTAACATGTAGCTTGCATGAAATCTTACTGTAAATAATTTGATCATTTAACCAACAAGATTCAACCGTGATGAAATTTGGATTGAAGGAAAATTCAATTTGGTTTTTCCTGAAGGTCTAGTAGAGTAGCAGAATGTTATCAAATGTGCATTAGATTCCACAAGTTAATACTGCGTAAGGCTTAAAATGAAATATTACCTACATTGTTTGCATGCATAAAGAAAAAAATTGAAGTAGATTTTTGGATCTCGAGCTCCAAACTGTTTTATAAACATAAGAGATTGTTCGATAAAAAAAAATGGTTAATTGCAAATGTACATCAAAATCATATTATATTTGCTAGAAGACATGTACTAATAGGTATATCAATATTATTAAATCTATTGATAAAAAAGAAAAATAGATTTGTTGATGATTTTTATTATTATGGAAATATCCTATGATGTGTTCTAGAGAAAAAAGAAAATTCTATTACATAATATCAATATTATTAAGACATATGATGGAGTAGGTTGAATGTCAGATGATGTAGTAATTTCCTTATCTCTATAATCTTGCACCTAGTTTGACCTTAAATTTTCATCTTTTTGCCTTAGTTACAGATGGGCTTACGTGAAATATTCACGATAAGGTCCCTTAATGTAGTTAATCGCTGTTGATACAGTTTTAGTCGATGAGACTAAAAAAGGTTAAAATCGTAGGTTAGAATTTTGGAGGGGTATTTTAGAATCCAAAGGTTTTAGGTTGAACTGAGGAGTTAAAGATGATGTAATGATAGGACTAAAGCAAGTTAGATGAAATGGAGTGGTGCTACAATTGCTCTGCGTGTTAAGATCTACATATGTTTTATGGTACTGAGTATTGAGTTATCAAAGGACAAAATGCCTATAGGATGAATGACGAAATGAAGATGCTAAGATGTGTAGTCATACTAAAATGAATAAGAAAATAAATGACAATATATGCCAACGAGTGGGGGTGGTGATTGAAGATAAATTAAGAGAACGATGACTTAGGTGGTTGGGATTGGAGAGGTTCTCATTCATAAGTGGCAAGATTTCGTTGTAGCACGTCAAAAGAGGGAAATCTAGACTAAAAGCATGTTATGTGCTAATTACTTTAGATCTTCCTATAGTTTTGGCAATGAATTAATCGCACTGGCGAAAACTAATTCATCGAGCAGACTCCAAATTTAATGGGACTTATTAATAGGGTGTGCATGTATACAATTGTTATTGTATTTTTATATATATGCTATTGTTTCTTCAGTGTGGTTGTTCGAGACCATGGCTATGTATTAGATCTCTTCCTCTACATGCATAAATTGCTGGGTTAATGCGAAATGATGGTTTTCTTGCATTTTCCTCGTGCTAATATACTCAAATTACCATTGATTTGTCCCTTTTTTCTGGTAAACGTATCCCAAGTAGGATGATGATTATTGTGCACTTCTACCAAAAATACTCTATGTTAACCTTTACTGTTTTCAGGAAATGTCTAAAATCATATCATCCTTCTTGTGTGGGAAAGGACGATTCGTTTTTGGAAAGCGAAAGCCAGTGGAATTGTGGTAAGTTGCCCGCAACCCCGTGGCGGCTGGTGATGTGAATCTTTGTCTTCTTCTTCTTCTCTTTTTTTTTCTCTCTCCCTATCTATATACAGATGTCTACACAAATTCTACCTATTCTCGCATGGCCTATAAAGGCCTGGGACTAACCTAGCAGTTATGATACATTTCATCTTCTTCATTCTTAGATTTGCTTATATATGCTGACTTGACAACTAGAATTTCCATATTACTGATAGCCCAACTTAAAGAATGGACATGAGATAAATGAAAAGGTAGTGGTGGTTCTTTCTATTAGCAGGGTGGGGGTGATGGATGCATATTAGATCATGTTGCATGACCCTGTGAGCCTCTAATTAACTATAAATTTTTTGGCTTTAAGGATAGGGGAAATAATGGAAAAGCAAAAGAAAGAAAAGGAGCAGAGCAAGGTGACAAGAGAAGGGGAAACTCTAAGTCATTCACCCTAAGAGTTCCATGATGTTCAAAAACAAACTTCTCCCTAATTTTGGAGAATGCGTGAAAAACTAGCTGGCAAATATGTAACCAAAAATTATTTGCTCATGGAATCCACAGTGTTACGTTGCGTCTATCTCTTAGTCTGAAGTCTGACCTTTATGTTCTTACCTTAACATTCCTGCCACATGCTACTACTGAAAAGTTCTATGCGTGCAAACAAACACATGACAATTGACATATCCATTTCTAGCGGTTTCCTCTCAAAAATGATTGATTGCATCATTTGTTACTTTCAATATCTTCATGTTTAATTTAATATAATATCATCTCATATACTTTCTTGTGTGCTTATTCTCCAAAAATTCACTATTCAAAACAATATTTTTCCAAAAAATGATCTCCAAATAGGGGCTAAATTTTACCACAATTGACTATAGCCATTTCGAATTTTTTTAACAAAATTTTATTAAACGACTCAGTTCAACTATTTATCAAGTAGTAGAATCTAATAACTTAATTTTCAATCAACTCGAAATTTTCAATTTGATAGAAGACAAGTGTTTTCTTATTGAATATGTGGATATAATGGGATGTGAACTTATATTATTCATTTCAGATTGGCATACTTGCGCATTCTGCCATATTAGACCTTCAGAACATCATTGTTTTACTTGCACCAGTGCATTGTGCCGTTACTGTCGGCGTGCTTCAGAGTTTGTACAAGTTAAAGGCAAAGATGGATTCTGCTACAGTTGTCTAAAGCTTGTGATACTGATTGAAGAAGACATGGATTATGATTCTGACGGGGTACGATCACATGACCCTATGAATCGTGATATTGAGTTAAATTCTGGTCTTTAACTATTTTTTTAGACACTCAGGCAATAAGTGATGGTGTTAACCCTGTCTCTCCTGTCTTGGTGGAGCCTAAGAAACACAACGGGTCTGTGTGAGTCTAGAAAGCTTTTTTAAACGTGGGATCGTAATATATTAACTCAGGTTACAACAATATGCCCTTTACTTTGGCACAAGCGCCTCATCAGCCTGGGAAATAAGTGCACGATGTGCTGTCTAAGAATAAACTACTCTCCTGTACTAACAACAATAAGTGTCAGGTCAAGTGATAGGTTGTTTCAGGTTCCGCATTTGGGCCTTCAGCACTTTTGGGACCTTCACACGTTTTGGACAGCTGGCGAACCATTCACTTCAATTCCATCTTACTGCTCTCTCTCTCTCTCCCTTCACAAATCGTCAGTTCTAGGGCTTCTCTTGAACTCTTGTCACGGATTAAACTTTCCATACTTGTTCCTTTTTCTCTTATATATTAGAAAGGTTGTCATGCATAAGAAGGTGAAACAGAGTGTAGATTATGAATAGAGAGATATCCCGTTGAGAGATTTATTCTTGAGGATCTTGAATCTATTTGTAAGGGTTATTCTTTGTTGTCATCGTTGAACCAAAAAAAATAGTGCAAGATTCTCCCACTGTGAATCTCTACTGGGACATGCACCAATTTCTTGCGAGCCTCGGTAAATCCTGTTATTCTTTCTTGCTTTAGTTTATTTCTCCATTGGATTTTGTCCAATTTGGTTATTGCTTTAACAGTATCATACTGCAGCTTGAGTGCTATCTACTAGTCCACATGACTTTCTAACGCATAATTAACTCTTGTATGTTTATGCAAGAAATAATTTGAACCTGACTTTCATTTGATAGCCGTACATGGTAAATCTATGTTAAAATTGTGGGAAAACTTCTTTGTTCTTTTCTTATTCTAGATTGATGTTTTCCAAATTAGTTGATGACATTGAATAAATGTTGGAGACCTATATGCTTGTTTTGTGCTTCCTCTGTCATTTTATTCTTTTCTTTCTTCAATTTTTCTGTCCATATTTCATCTGGAGTTGGTTCTCTCGTCTGAATGATTGTTGTTTTCAGGACAAGGTAGACTTTAAAGATCGAGAAACTTTTGAGGGTTTGTTCATGGAATATTACGAGATCATTAAAGAGAAAGAAGGTTTGAAGACAGAGAATCTTCGTTCATCACAAGATCGGATGACGAAGAGAAAGAACTACAAGTCTGACTCTGGTTCAGAAGAATTTGCTGAAGATCATGAAGAAGAGATTTCTGATTGTGATGACATGGATTATGGGAAGAAATGCAAGAACCAGTATAAGAAAAGGAAAACTGAGAGATCCAATTCCAATAGAATGGAGTTTCTGGGTTGGGGTTCCAGATCTCTTATTGAGTTTCTTGGTTCAATTGGTAAAGATACTACTGTAACACTATCGCAGCATGATGTAGTTTCAATTATAAATGATTATGTCAAAGAAAATAAGCTTTTTGATCTGAAGAACAAAAGAAGAATAACATGCGATGCCAGTTTGCAATCTCTTTTTAGGAGGAGGTCAATAAATAAATACAGAATATATGATCTTCTGGACACCCATTTTATGGAGAACCAAGATAATACCGAAGAGGATGAGCTTGAGAATAATTCAGAAGACAATGAAACCAAAATCTCGGTTGCTTATAAAAGGCAGAAAAAGCAGGATGGAGTCAAAAAATCCCAGAACGATGGGAAAGAATATGGTGCCCCCCGAAGTTATTTCGCATCCGTTATAGCTGACAATATGAAACTTGTATACTTGAAGAAAAGCTTGCTATTTGATCTATTTGAGCAACCAGAATCATTTGAAGAAAAGGTGATAGGAAGCTTTGTTCGAGTCAAATCAGACCCAAATGATTACAATCATAAAAATTCTTATCAGCTCGTGCAAGTCAAAGGTCAGATGAGTATATTCTGTATAACCTGATATTGAATAAACTTTGGATGAACTTTGCATTATTATTGTACAGTGCATGCACTGTATGATTATTCCATGATAACTGAAATTCAAAATCTTGCAATTAGCGGTAGATTGAGTTTTGAATAAAGTTAGCGTTATTAAGTAATGCTAAGAATTTAAAAGGGGGATTTGGACTCTTCAGGCAAGAAACTTGGCTTTATGGAATCCACAGTGATGAGTATTCCAAAACTAGTTGCTTATTTCGGTAGATTGAGTTTTGAATAAAGTTAGCATTATTAAGTAATGCTAAGAATTTAAAAGGGGGATTAGGACTCTTCAGGCAAGAAACTTGGCTTTATGGAATCCACAGCGATGAGTATTCCAAAATTAGTTGCTTATTTTGTTCGTTTGTTTAAACTATTTCAGTCACAAGAGTGGATAAATGACCTGATGTGTGCATGTGGATATTATTGAACACATCCAATTTAGAAGATTAGACGTGGAAATTAAATCTGCTGTTAAAATTGTAAAATACAAGAATGGTTGATGCATTGACATGAGCTCATGCTAAAAGTATTAATTTACCAATATTAGAAATGCATTATAAGAAAACTGATAAAGAAATTATTAAATCAAGTTTGGATGAAGTCTGTGAAATAAAGCATTTGATTATGATTTTGTTTCTTTGAGCTTTTTATGTTATTTAGTTTCATCAACTATCAACATTCCCTTTTTGGAACAAATTTGACCTGAGCTTCTGAAAGTTTTGAAGTATTAATACCAATGAGCTTTGACTAAGCATGAGTGAAGCTTGTGGTTCATCTCTACTTTTGTCAATTATAAAGAAGCTATAAAAATTATTAATTCATTTATTAATCGGCTTTATTATTGTCATTTTTCATTGGGAAAAATTAATAAGCAAGTGAAAAATCAAATATAATCATAGCTCTTTGCTCAGATTTCCTTGAACTGGAGCCTAGGTTCTTGGCCTGTGTATTCCACAAATAATTGACTTCTTGATACTTTCTACTGTTAATATGTACTTTCAGGTATACGAAAAGTTTTAGTTGGTGATAACAATACCGATATCATCCTTCAAGTTTTATCCGTGCCAAAAGAAATTCCTATGAAACTGCTGTCGGATAATGATTTCTCTGAGGTAATCAAGTTGATCTGGTATTCTCTGAGTGCCTGTTTGGTTCACAGTAGCGGGTAGGACCGAACAGTACAACGAATAAGATTTTAGCGTATTTTCTTCCTTAATACTATCGAGTGCTATTCAATTGCTCCTGCCAAACATGCCGTGGATGGTTTATAGTTTTTGTTTCATCCTATTTGTTGTTGCATATGTTATTATTCTTGATAATGATATGTCTGTAGAGCTTGCCTTTTTCCCTCTCTCTCGTCAACTATGAGAATCCTTACAGCTCATGGATGAGAATCCTAACAGTTGAGAATATTTCATGGAGGAAATTGTTCAAATCAAATGAAATTAAACCTTTTGAATCCAATAATTGGTGCCAAAATATTACCATCTAATCAAAATAGATCGACTCTCAATAATGAAAATCCTTGAATGTGAGAGTGGAGGGAATTAATACTAAACCACCCACTTATGCTATGTCCCACAGGAAATGCCGTTTGCTGAATAATTAGAATTACTCCTGTCTTACTTTCTATCAAGTGACTTCTATGTATACCATGGTAGTCTTCCCAATGAATCTCAATGTCGTCTTCCCTTTATTTTATTTAATTAGTATCATAAAAGATTCTTTCCCAGTTAGTCGTAGATTTTGTGAAAGAAAATGTCTGGTAGCATATTTTACGGTATTCTCCCCGTCCTTAATAAGATCAACATCAGAACCCTCCTCTTTTTTTTTTTTTTCCTCCAGGAAGAATGTGAAGATTTTAGAAAAAAAGTGATGGATGGCCAGCTCGCAAGGCCTACAGTGGTGAGTACTACTATACCTCCAGTCAGTAGTTCTATTAACATTTCTTGGAAAATGTAAATGGTCACATTATATATGTAAATCTACAACAAACAATTTAGCGTCTTCCAGTATAAATCTATTAACATTTATCTTGGAAAATGTAAATGGACACACATTATATATGTAAATGTACAACAAACAACTTAGCGTCTTCGAGTATAAGATAATTGAATTGATACCCAAATCAGCAAGAGTATGGATACTGATATCTGTGGAAAAGTATTTTCTTGCTTCCGCATTCATCAGTGGAATATTTATTTATTCTAGAGGGATACATCCCTCAAGCTTTAAATAATTGATCAAGTTCCACTCAAAAAATTCTGAATTTAATAAAATTCTCCAGCAGAGTTTTTGAGCAAAACCTTAATTATTAATTACTTCTGGAGCAGCTTTGGTAAGAAATATGAAATAAAATTTCCTTAAAAACAGACGTGCACTATATAGATCAGAAAAAAATAGTTCTTAGACAGAGATTATCACAGTTACATTGTCTTCTGTGAATGACGCTTCATCTTTATTACAGAATCATATCCTAAGATGCATTTGCGCCAACTTGTCTAGATTATAGTCCATTTGCTATAAACGGAGTTTAATTTTCCTGTTTGATCCATTCTCTTGCATATATTTATTTATGCTTTAGTTGACACATTATTTTAGTTTTCTTGTTCATTCAATGCCTGGTCATTATTTTATTTTTCTTGTTTGTTTTATTTTGTTTTACAGGTGGAGTTTGAACAAAAAGCCAGAATTCTTCACAAGGATATAACAAAGCATGTATGCTTATATTTTGACTTCGTATTTATAAGTTCCAATAATTGTTTTCAGTTCTGGTTTCCTGCCACAAAGTTTTGGATATTAATTGTGTTATTATTCAGTATTTTCTGGAGTTGGTAAATAATTTAAAAGCTCAGATAGTAGATTTGTAAACATTATATGGCTCGAGTGTCATGTCCATCCTTAGAATTTGATGCTTCGAGCTATACAATTGTTATATCTCAATTAGTTCTGTATAAATTTCCACTCAAATGTTTTTCCATTCTATTGATGTGTCGTAAATATCATAACTACACTATGTGCAAATCATATTTATTTATTATTTACATATGATATTTATCTTGCACGTGTCATATCAAACTTAAATAGCTTTGTGTTAGTCATTACATAAATCTTGTCGTCTGCTATTTTGGTGATTCCCTCAATAAATATATATCACATTTCAAAGTAGAATTAAAATTCAATATTTCCTTTTTAATCACATTTTCTTATCTTTTATATAATGCAGTGGATTAGTAGAGAGCTGGCTTTGTTACAAAAACTCATTGATCGAGCAAATGAGAAAGGATGGAGACGCGAATATCCTTTTATGACGTAACTAAATTACAGGAAACTAGCTTGCATTTAATTCCTGAATTACTATTACTGTGAATTTGAAATAATTTAATAAAATTATTGGGGGTTCCTTATAGGCTTTTTAAGCAACCCTGTCCATAAAACATATCATGTCGTTGTGAATTGCTATTTACTAGGCCTTATATTTTTCCTCATAAGCAATTATCTTATTCTTTTCTTCCTTTTTAAGGCTGGGATATATCTTGCGTAGACCTAAAAAATCTCATTCATGAGTGATGTTATCCCATTAGATTAAAACATAATAAAAGAGGCTATAGGTGCTAATGATTTGAGTTCACCGGTTCTTTCAGTGGATATAGTGAAATTTTGAACAGTGTCCAAAAAGGATTAATGTAGGGGGCTCCGTATTTATTGTGAATAATGCCTAGTTTGTTCTTGTATAATATTCACCCAGAAGTTGGGGGATTTGGTACGAGTCCTCACTGATTTTTCTAAATTATTAAGAATAGTATAATAGGAGGCAGAAAATGATTGTGACCTTGACCTTCATTTATTCTACGCTTTTTGAATACTTGGATAGGAGAAAGAAGCTTCAAACACCTTTGGAACAATCACGGTTGCTTGAAAATGTTCCCATGGTGATACCGGAGCTAGAATATATTTCTGATGATAGCGAGGATGGGTTAGAAATCGAGAGATGCTCTTCGAAGTCAATCCTTCAACGTAGTTCTAGTGTTCCCGATGGTGGGTTGGAGGACAACAAAATTTTAGGTATGGTAGATGATAGTTTTTGCATAATTTAAACTAATTTTTTGTATGAATGCCAAACATAGCTCGTCATACTTTTCTTAATGAAACCATAATTACAAGTTAAAATGAATTAAAAGGAAAAAAAATATAGAAAAGTACGAATTTGATGCAAATGAGGCGTTTAACTTTGGTGTCAAGATGTTTAAAATTTTTGCTCTAGTTAACACTGTTAATGTTGGAAACTCATAATTTGATCCTTTTAGTGTCTTAGTTAACATTACCGTTAGAATATTTGACTCTTCCTTTTCCTTAGTTCCTCTTCTTCATATAACATATTATGGTAAGTCTTTATATAACAAGTTATGATATATATTCATAGGGAATATTGTTGGTATGTAACTATAAGCATCCTATTCTGGTTATTTGTAATCATATATATAGGTTCGTCCTCTTTGTAATTAAAAAGACAATAAGAGTTTTACACACTTTCTATTCCTTTTTCGTACTTTTACCTCAATTACTTATACACTATTGTTTAACATTGTCATAATAGAAGGCTGATGGATAAGGAACATAGACTTTAGTATAGCAATAAAAGATTTATAGCTGTCATTCCGTTGTATCTTTATTTCAATGTAAAATGTTGGCATTATAGTTCTATCTTATACTCATGTAATTTTTAATTAAGTCCTAACTTTTATAGGGAATTCATTATTTTCTCAATTGCGAAAGGCTTGGACTATAGACCTACAAGGATAACAATATTGGTTATTTTTTGATTCATGTGCAAAATTTTCTAGGATAAGGACAATCTCAGAGATATATGGTAAAAGATTACTGGTGGCTTTTGTACCCTTGCACTGCTCTATTTTTTTTTCTTTTTAAAGTAGTATTTTCATTCATAAATACACAAACAAAGCTCTTGTTTGGTACCGATTAAAATCCAGATTTTAATCTAAGTCAAAGTCAACAATCAATTTTAACCACGTATTTCATGAGTTTCGCAACTTTTCAACCACACATTTCATTAACTTTTATCAAAATTTACTAAAAATCTGATTTTAATCCCACCAAACAGGGGCAAAGAATGGGAAGAATGTGGCATTCTTCATCGAGGACAATAATTATTTTTAGAAAGTTTTTAATCTAAGTTAAAGTCAACAATCAATTTTAACCACGTATGTCATGGGTCCCACAATTTTTAAACCACACATTTCATCAACTTTTATTAAAATCTACTAAAAATCTGATTTTAATCCCACCAAACAGGGGCAAAGAATGGGAAGAATGTGGCATTCTTCATCGAGGACAATAATTATTTTTAGAAAGTATGTCCACATCTCTATTCTTCGATGCTCGTGTAAAAATTAGGATCTTTAACCAAAAATACTTTTTAAGTCTGGAGGTAGTTACTCAAAGGTCATTCTAATGGTTAGATTCAAAGATTCTATACATGCGTTTGTGTAAGATCCTATGAGTTTGGTTTTAACTAATTGAATAAGAACAAAAATATTGAAGATGAGATTTAAAGGATATACATATGGACTTCTTTGATGGCTTAAGCTTTTACATCAAGTAGTTCTAAATCTCTACTAGCTGAACAAAAATTTATTGAACTCTACAGAGGCCTTAGAGACCAAATACAAGAGACTCAATGCACCTATCACAAGGGTTTATTCGAGAAGGAGAAAACTTGAAATGAACTCACATGATCCAAGAATTGACCCTGAAACAGGTAATGTAATTAACACTTGGAAATTTGATTCCCATGATGTCTTGGAATTACCTATTGCCATAAAAATCCTGTTAGGACTTGTTTCCTTTTGTCTCACCTTAGTTTGAGACTTTTGTCACACAAATGTGACATAGGAGCATAGTAATTTGTTAACGAAAAAGAAAAGAAAGGGGGTTCAAGAAGAGAAGAATTGACGGCAAAGAAGAAAATCAATTTATCATATATTCAAGGCCTATTACAATGAATAAACCTTCTATATAGAGAGCAACTAATCTAAAATTAGAAGTACTTATAATAACCTATTAAATCCAAGTTAATTTAATCTAATTTAAACAATCATAATATGAATTAAACTCTATTTTTAAAATCCTATTTAACTTTTGTTTTTATTCTATCTCTATCTCCATCAAAATGCCCACACATTAAGTTCCTAAATATGTCCAGGGCCATGAATGAGGAGATGAGAGCCTGGGAAAAATCCAAACCTTAGAACTTGTGGAATTGCCAATTGGGAAGAAAATTGTGGGTTATAAATGGATTTTCACTATCAAATACAAACCTGATGGATTTCTAGAAAGGTACAAGGTCCGCTTAGTAGCGAAGAGCATACACATACTTGTAGAATTGACATCGTGAAACCTTTGCTCTACTTGCTAAGATAAACACTCTTTCGATCCTTCTTTCATTGGCAACAAACTTTGACTGGCCTCTATTACAGTTCGACAGAAAAATGAATTCCTCCGTGAGAACTTAGAGGAAAAAGTGTAATGGATATTCCACTCGGATATGAAAAAGTGACATTGTCAAACAAGGTGTGCAGGCTTCGAAAGTCCTAGTCTTTATATGGGCTAAAACAATCTCCTCGAGCATGGTTTGGAAGATCATGAAAGCTATGTTAAAGAGGGCCACGTGTATATCGTGTAAATCTTATCTTCAACATGCGATCTCACGTGTAGGCAAGATTCAATAAATATGCTTTTTCTAGTAGACAATTTCTTGCTAAGAGTGAGCAGTTCCAATACTTTGGCACCTGTCAAGTACCAAGAGCAAGGCGAAACACTGCAAAACAGAGGGAGAAACATGAATAAATTATTAAATAATAAAAGCAAGGTCTTTTTTTGTTTTTTTTTTTATTTTTAATGTGTGTTTGAGAGAGAAGGATCTAAATGTTTGACCTTTGATTCATGCAAAAGCATTGGTAATTCACTGTTATGATCTTCATGTAGCATTGCTCAGCATCCTGTATCATTTTGAAACAGCGAATATAAACTTATTATTTTTCGTGAAGAAGAATTAATTGGAGGGAAGTAGTAAAGTGGAGAGTAAGATTTACAGATGCATAAAACTCTTGCATCCTAATCTGAAGAATTTTATTTGAACTATCAAACTGCTCTCATCCCTTTGGGCCCACCTAACTCATTTTACTCGGACCAAATCTTATTTTTTATACTTCTAGATATAGAAAATGAGAAATCGTGAGGCAAGGAGTCCTCATCTCTATAGGTGTATTTATGATATCTGTGCTGCTCTATGCATCTTCGTCCATTGTCTCTGTTTGCCGAGGATATGCTCCCAAGGACTGCAAAAGTATGCCTTGTTCCAATCCTGAACTTCAATTTGCTATAGCATTCATTCACTTATTGGCAATCATGACTCTGAAGTTCAGTCTATAATCTGGTACCTTATGATTCAATTTTTGGAAATAATTACATTTTGCACGTGGATTATTGAGTATGCGTACGAACTTTAATTTGTAAGTTTCTCCTGTCTTTATTTTTGACCTTTATTTACATGTATTCATTCTGTAATTCCCTTTCCCGGTTTGTATAACTTTAGATGCTTTAATATGAAGTAAAACTTATTTGTTAAAGCATTTTATTGTTACACTGAAGGAGGAATATCATTTAATCATATATCTACATTTGTAAATTATTTTCCCCATAATTTTTCTCAATTTAGTTCTTTCAATTAAAAATAAGGTAAAATTAATTTGATATAGCAATATTGTCACAGAAGAGAGGCTTAATCATAATCGTGCATCAGCTCCTGAAGAAAAGCAACATCTTCCAGAAAGATCTGCCTCGAGAGAACCTNAATTTTTCTCAATTTAGTTCTTTCAATTAAAAATAAGGTAAAATTAATTTGATATAGCAATATTGTCACAGAAGAGAGGCTTAATCATAATCGTGCATCAGCTCCTGAAGAAAAGCAACATCTTCCAGAAAGATCTGCCTCGAGAGAACCTATGCAATCCACTTCAGAAAAGAAAGAGATTTAATGGGAGGCCTGTCATTTAGAAGAGATGCCAAAGAACTCCCCTCAAGGTACGTCGTACTGATAATGAAAAAATTTCAAGAGGTTAAGACTAATGAGGTGATTGACTTGGTCGATGTGCAGGTGAAAATAATATGGACATTATATGTGCTCAACAAGGCCTTCCCAAAATAAAGTAATATTTCTATCTGGCGATGGCTACCTGTAGCATTTGCTCAATGGCCGAGTCGACAAAAAGCTTTTGAAAACATAGTGCCCCATGTAAAAAGGAACAAAATCAAGAAGCTGAAAACTTCTCTTTAAAGAACTGCCTGCAAGATTCTGTTTATAGCTTTTGACAACAGTGCCCCATGTAAAAAAGGAACAAAATCAAGAAGCTGAAAAAACTTCTCTTTAAAGAACTGCCTGCAAGGTTCTGTTTATGGCATCTTTTTGCAATGTCTATTTTGTGGATGCATTTTAGTGTGTATTATTACCAACTTCAGCAGGTTAAAGTTAAGAAGAGGAAGTTGCATAATTTTGGGCATTAAGTAAACACTGGTTTTTGTTTTATGCATTTATAATTACATAAATTATATTTACTGGTGCTTTTTTGCTTTATTTGTATTACTGTTGGTTATTATAGTCAGTTACTTTTTATCGTAATTTACGAGTATATCAATGTGAAAATTTTTATTTTTTTTTACTTGTGGGTCCCATGGAATGTATAGTTGAAAATAATTTTGGAAATAGTATGAATATTCATAGTCAACGATTATAGTAGTCATTTTATATAGCATAGTAATTGCAAAATAGGAATATTTTTTATAGTCCTTTATTTTAATAATCAAGATTATATCACATAAGATGACTGCTGCAATCATTGATTATAAGTAGTATTATTATTTTGAAAGTACTTGATTTTAAATAATTTCAAAAATGTGGTTTAAAAGTTCTTGTACAAAATTAAGGTGATAATGCAATTTTTAAATATTAAATAATAATATTATATATACTCGCCCACTCCACCCATCAACTCTACCTGATTTCATTCTCAAACAGTGAATCATTTTCCTCTTTCTTCTCTATCCCTTCTCCCTTCTATCTCTATATCCTCTCCTTCTCTCTTCATTACAGGCATCGACGCTCACCGTGCACAGTGGCACTCATAGCGCCACTCAACATGCGATCTGTGCAGTTTTGGGAGTGGTTTTTTCCTCGTTCGATTAGCTATTTAGCCAGTGTTTATAGTGATTTGCAAATGGTGGTGACATTGCAGGTGGTGATGGTAATGGTGAGGTGGTGGTGGTGGCGATGGTGGTGAGGTAACTCGACGTTCGATTGGTGTCATGGGAACTGGATGGAGGGTGGAATGAAGAGTATTTATGATCAATTATTTGGGTGATAGTGACCAATAAATTGGTTAACTTGGGACCAATAAATAATATATAACAAATAAAATAAATAACTTGTGACCAATAAATAAAATGTGATCTAAACAAAGTTATGTTATGACTAAATTTGTAATTGTGACTTACGATTTGTTTAGTTGTGATCAATAAATTTGATAATTTATGATCGAAAAATAACCTGTGACCAATTAATTTGATAATTTGTGACGAATAAAATGTTAAATCTATCCATAGTCACTTTACTTTATACTTAGTGTCATCATGGTCACTCAAATTGATTCACCATAGCCACTTATCTTCATATAACGTTTCGGTCAAACCACACAATTATTACCACAATAAAAAATACACACAAAAAATTTTTACACATAATTATTACGAAAAAAAATGAGAATCGGAATTTAAAAAAAAAAAAAAAAAAAA
>CAIGRT010067249.1:0-10187 GCA_903798405.1 Fraxinus platypoda | reverse complement strand
ATTTTAAAAAAAAAAATAAAAAAAAAAAAAAAAAAAAAAAAAAAAAAAAAAAAAAAAAAAAAAACACATGGTAATCATTACAAAATTTTTTAAAAATATTATGTGAAAAGCATAAACATTTTTTTTTCTTAATTTGGGTTTGTTTTGTATTATATAATTTTTTTTTACGAGTTCGTAGATTTTTCTTGTATTTTTTTTTTACACAGTAATTTTTTTTCTTGATTTGAATTTGATTTATTTATATATTTTTTCCTGATTTGGGTTACTAGTTTTTTATTTTTTTTTTGCTGAAAGTGTGTTGTGTGTGATTAGTCATATATTTGTGTTAGTAGAAACCCAAATTTTTTTCTGCTTTCATATAACCCTGCTTCAAGTTTTTGAAATGATTACTTATGTTGTGTGTTTTTTATTTTTCTTTCTGATTCTCATCCTTCTTTTTTGTTGTGGTAATAATTATGTATGAATTTTTTTAGTGTGTTTTTTTGTTGTAATAATTGGGTAGCTTGATTGAAATATTATATGAAGTTGGGTGGTCATGATAATACTAAATATAAAGTACATTGATCACTATGAATCAAAATTAATTTGGGTGATCATGATGACACTAAATGATGGTGAATGGTGGAAAACTAGAATACAAACTACAAGGTGATGGTGGAAAACCAAGTGAGAAAAAGGAATAGATCATATTAAATAAATATAACCAAGATCCAATTTTTTTAATGTGTTTGTATCAAACACATACAGTGGGCGAGAGAGGGAGATATCTAAATTTTTAACATTTGCATCATGCAAAAGTATTGATAATTCACTTCTATGATCTTTATGTAGCATTGCCATCATTTGGTGGAAATTGTTATTTCCCCTTTTTGCTTAGTTCTAAGTTTTATATCTTGATTGAAGAATAAAAGTCGGCATCACAGTTCTATGTTTGATATGGAAGTAGTAAATTTCTCAATTGCAAAACAATATTTCTCAATCTCTACTCTTTGAACTCTACAGGTCCTTAGAGATCAAGGACAATTGGCTCGAGAAACCTATCACCAAGGTTTATTCGAGAAGGAGAAAACCTAAAATCAACTCACATGATTCAAGAATTGACCTTGAAACAGGTAATTCAATTAACACACTGAAATTTGATTACCATGATGACTTGAGATTACCTATTGTTGTAAAAATGTTGTAGTACTTGTACTCATCATCCTATATCTCAGTTTGTTTCCTTCAGACATCTCTCGCCTCAGTTGGAGACTTTTGTCACTTACCCATCGAGTTCCTAAATTGTCAAAGAGGCTTTTGACTGAAAGGCATGAAAAATAAAAAAAACCCTGGAAATAGTGGAATTGCTGATTGGGAAGAAATCTGTGGGTTATGGATTTTCACCATCGAGTACAAACTTCAATCTAGTTGCCAAGATGAACAATATTTTAATCCTTCAATGGCAACAAACTTGGACCGACCACTATTACTGTTTGACGAAAAAAATGAATACCTCCATGGGAACTTAGAGAGGAAAAACTGTACATGGATACTCCGCTTGGATATGAAAAAGAGACTCTCTCGTTGGAGGAACTCAGACTGTGTATTTGAGTAGAAATACTATATGTACTTGCAAAATGACAACTAAGATTGGAGGAGTGCGCAGTTTCAATATTTTGCTCCTGTCAAGTACCACGAATAGGAGTGCAACTAGAATACAGACTACAAGGTGATAGTAAATGGTGGAAAACTAAGTGAGAAAAATTAATAGATCATATTAAATAAATATAACCAAGATCTAATTTTTTTTAATGTGTCTGCATCACACACATACAGTGGGCGAGAGAGGGAGAGATCTAAATTTTTAACATTTGCTTCATGCAAAAGTATTTCTAATTCACTGCTATGATCTTTATGTACCATTGCCATCATTTGGTGGAGACTGTTATTTCCCCTTTTTGCTTAGTTCTAAGTTTAATATTGAAGAAAAAATTTTATATCTCAGGTAAAATAAGAGACTTTGTAGAACCGAAATATCAGCATCATGTACCATATTGAAACAGAGAATACAACCTCAATATTTTCCAGAAAAATAATTAAATGGGAGAATGTAGTAACATAGATAGTGTGAGATTTACAGATGACTATAAGTTTTGCATCTCAATCTAAAGAATTTTATTCAAACTATCTAACTGCCCTCCTCATCCTTTTGACCAAATCCTTTGGCCTACCCAACTTCGTTATTTTACTTGAGCCAAATCTTATTTTTTGAACTAGATATAGAAAAATGAGAAATTGTGAGGCATGGGGATTCTCACCTTTTTAAGTATATTTGTGATATTTGTTCTGTTAAATGTATCATCTTTCCCTGCCTCTCTTTGCTGATGATGTTATTTAAGTCCTTAAGGACTGCAAACTAGGCCTTACATATGGTTTCCTGAACTTCAATTTGCTATAGTGTTCATCCCCATTGTCGATCATAACTTGAAAGTTCACTCTATAACATGGTGCGGTACGATTCAGTTGGACTAATGAGTATGCATACAATCTTAAATTTGTAAATTTCTATATTCTTATCTTGAAAATATCTATTTCCCTGCTAATATCTTAATGCAGTTGTGTATTTGATGCGACAGATATAATCTGTAGATATTATAGTTTTTACTTTTGACCTTTATCAACACTATTCGTTCTATAATTTCCTTTCCCGATTTTCTACAACTCTAGATGCTTTAACGTCAAGTAAATTGATTTGGTAAAGCCTTTTTGTTCGATTGAAGGAGGAATGTCATTCTTTGAATATACTTCAGAAAAAAAAGGGAATAAATCAGAGGCCCTTCCCTCTGAAGATAAAGATGAGACTAAGCTTTATCTGTTTCTGTTTACTTTTTTAGTTTCTAATGTTTTCAGATAATTATGTGCCATAAGGAATGGAAAATCATGTCATGTACTCTGCCTGGAGTATTGAGATTATCTATTCAAGCATTATTGTTGATTATGCTTCCAAGAGTTTTCCTTGTTTATCTACCACAATTCCATTATTTTCTCATCAAAATCAACTGTGTAGGATGCTACCATGCTCGAAAGTGTTAAGTTTTCAACTAAGGGATTTGCAGCTATGCTTACCATGAGAAAATTGCATCTCATACAGGTGACTGCTCTTATGCACATTGAGATTTATAAATATTCTGTGGTAGTGTAAAAAGCTTGGACATTCTAATACTGATTCCAGTTTTAGGGATGTCGATGTTCTTATCGATATTTCTTATATTGATTTGTGAAACAGGAACAACATGCTCGAAATAGAGACATGGTGCCAAAGGGAAGGAAATATAAGATTGGACCCAGGAGGTGTCTCCCCCATCACCCACAAGTGGAAAAGGACATTAAGAAAAGTAAGTCAAAATCATTAAAACGACATTAAAAAAAGTAAACTCAAAATCTCAATCTCTCCAAACTATTTTCTATGACAAGAATGAAGTAAGAGAGAGCGAGAGTATAACGTTTAAGAGAAGTTGAGGGCGTTTCTGACTTGCTTCATTAATGTGTTCATTATACATGTATATATGTATTTGGTGATATAGAATAGGATTATAATCTCCTAAAACATTTTATACTAATATATACAAGTACTTGGGAGAGAGAATGTGATATTCTAAACTTAAAATTTACTCCCAGGGGAAAACAAAAAAATTAACTTGGTTAATTAGTTGACAAATAAAACAATAAACACACTATATCATCTTGAATAACAAGTATATGAAATTCATTACATGTAAAAAATTCAAAGTTCTATAAAACAAAATTCCTACAGATGAGGCCAAGGGATATTTTGGGATATTTTGGAAAGTCTTGTACAAGTTGGTTACTTAACCCACTTGCATAAGAAGGCCAAGGGAGGAAGCAAAACTCAAATTGATGACTATGAAAGGGACATTTATCTTATGGAATTTTTGTAGAGAAATCCCACTTGCAAGAAGCAAAGTCAAACTTTGCTTCCTCTTGGTCTAAGGAGATTTAAGGCAAGTTGCAAGCATTGAAGACCCTTGGATGAGAATTGATCTTAACCATTAAATCCAATGAGGTTTGCCTATAAATAGAGAGTTAGTCTCATTTGTAAAGTATGGTAGAATTTATGGGAATTCATACCTTCATAGGATATGTAGAATTCATGGGAATTCATTAGATTAGATTGGAGTTGAGTTGTTTTTATATAAAGATAGATTTTCTCCCAAGCTTACTTGTTCTCGATATTGTCTTTATTACTTCAAATCTCATACTCAAAGTTGTCTTGATTTAACCTACGAGGTTGAATTATTTTGGGGCGTTGAAAGATTGACTTAACGCTTTCTCGTAGGGACGAGAATTGTGTGTGTTAAGGCCGCACGGTGTCTAGTTTTTCTAGTGTAAGAAATCTAGTCCCGTGACATGCAGCTATCTTCGTCAAATGCGAAAATTTCTTTAAAAATTTCAATTGAATATCCGTGACTTTTAGAGACTTTTTAAAAGTTTATAAAAATATCAATTGAATGTACCTAAACTTTCAAATCCTTAAAAGTCTCAAATGAATACACCCCTAAAAGTCTCAATTGAATATACATGTAGATTTATTATGATTTTTCTACTTATATTTTATTATTTTTTGATTTTTTTGCAAAGATAAACCTACAACTATAAAGTAATAAATTTTTCAATACTCATTTAATTTTATGAAAAATTGTTAATCCGTCTTTTAAATAATATAATACAAATTGATGATAGTGAAATATCAAAATATATACTGAAAGATATATTGAAGCGTCTATCGATTGAAAATCTGAAAATGACTCTACATGTGTGCCAATTGTGGAGAAACATCTATAGAGTTCAAATGCTATTAACAGTGCTTTGCAGGCTTGCACACGGACCTGACGTATTCTTCTCAGTCACCATTGTGAGTATATAATCATAATAAAAAATTATAAAAAATTATATATATATATATATATATATATATAATGGTTTATTAATTTGAGACTTCTAAAGACTTTTGAGCATTTGAAAGTTTATGTGTATTCAATTGAGACCTTTTACTCTAAAAGTTCAGGCACATTCAATTGAGGTTTTTATAGACTTTTAAAAAATCACAAAGGTACTTCCAATTGAAATTTTTAAAAAAGTTTTAGCATTTGTGGAAATGAAGATGGTTGAAGATCAACTTGTTTTTGCTTTATTGCAGTAATTATGTTCCTTAATTAGTATGATTCAACATAGAAGGTACTTCCAACTTTGTGTTTAAAAATAACTAAATAAATTTTTACAGACTAACCATATCTCTTTTGACACACTCTTAGTGCACCAATTTTTTACCTACCTGATGTTTTTGCTACAATTGATAAAATGGAAAGGAGGATCGATTACGAATTTCCCTTTCGTTTTATAGAACTTCGAATTTTTTTACATGTAATGAATTTCATATACTTGTTATTTAAGAAGATATTGTGTGTTTATTGCTTTATTTGTCAACTTAATTAACCAAATTAATTGTTTATTTTTCCATTGGGAGTAAATTTTAAGTTTAGAATATCCCATTCTCTCTCCCAAGTACTTGTATGTATTAGTATAAAGTGTTATAGGAGATTAGAATCCTACTCTATATCACCAAATACGTGTATACATGTATAGTGAACACATCAATGAAGTAAGTCAGAAACTCCTCCAACTTCTCTTGAACGTCCATCAACTCTCGTCCTAATCTCTCCTTGTCCAGTCCATCTCCGTTATACTTCCTTTTTGTCATAGAAAATAGATTAAAGAGATTTTGAGTTTCCTTTTCTTAATGTCGTTTTAATGATTGACTTACTTTTCTTAACGTCCTTTTTCACTTGTGGGTGATAGGGGAGACACCTCTTGGGGGGTGGGGGTGTTTTGAATGCGGTGAACTTCAAAGTGTTTTAATTTAGTAGACTACAACAAAGAGCATAGAAGTCCATTGAGCAATAGAAGAATAAAGACGCTAGTGTCAATCTGCAAGAGGTTTTCAGAATATAGCAAACTCGTAGAAAAAATCACATATTCTAAAAGCGTAAAGAAAGAAAAAATTTATCAGTCCGTGTCAATATATTAAATAGCAGTGCATACATACTGTCCCGTATAAGTTTATAGCATAATCTTTGTGAATCCAATCTTATCTTTCCTTTCCTTTGGCACAATGTCTCTATTTCGAGCATGTCACTCCTGTTTCACATATCTATATAAGAAATATCGACATCCCTAAAACTAAAATCAATATTAGAATGTCCAAATTATTTATACTACCACAGGGTATTGATAAATCTCAATGTGCATAAGAGCAGTCACCCTTATGAGATACAATTTTCTCATGGTATGCATAGCTGCAAATCGTTCAATTGAAAACCCAACACTTCGAGCATGGTCGCATCCTACACAGTTGATTTTGATAAGAAAATAATGGGATTGTGGTAGATAAACAAGAAAAACTTTTGAAGCATGGTCAATAATAATGTTTGAATAGAGAATCTCAATACTCCAGGCAGAGTATATGACATGATTTTTCATTCCTTATGGCACATCATTATCTGAAGACATTAGAAACTAAAGAAGAATTAAATGGAAACACAAAGCAGAATTAGCAAAGATACAATGACTATTAAGCATCTACTAACAATAGAAATGAGGAAATCAGTTTCTCTTACCAAAATATATTAGAATCCAACATAGAAATGATCAAGCTCAGAGAGAGAAATTCGTCAGTTAAATTTCTAATATTTCTTACTTTCTTTTCGGTCGTGTGTTAATGAAAGAATTCAAATTTCAAACCAATTAGTATGCAAACTACAGAAAACAAACTACAGAGTACTACAGATATTCGAACAATCAGATCAGATGTTAATTTCATGAACATCATGCTTTAATATCTTTGTTTACACCCTTACACATGGCACGATCACATTTTTTGATTTAGTCAACACCTTTTTGCATCAACTGCCCAAATTATACTACATATGAAAAAATGTAATCCATGGTGTGAAGCAAGATGTACATATTCTTATCTGCAATTAAAAAAAAATAAAAATTCTAAGTTAAGCCATAATCCATTTAATAACAGAATTTCGAAGCACATAATAAAATAAGTTTTACCTGAAGAATGAAAAAAATACTAAAGCGTCCCACATTGAATCTAGAACTTTCAATTGCGACCTTATAATGCAATTGCATTCTCTCTGGTCCAATTGCTGCAGCAGCTAATACAGAGTCTGAGAATAGGTTTTTAATGGGGGAGCAGCGACTGGATTTGGGAGTAAAGAGGAGGAAAATGAGGGTTTGAAAGTGTTGGTTGGGGTGGGGTGGGGTGGGGTGGGTTGGGATTGGATTAATTTATTTTTAAATTATTATTAAATTTTATTTTTGAATTATCATCTTTAAAAACAACAGGTTGGTACATAATTTTCACTAACATAACAGGTTGCTTCGAAATTCTGTTATTGAATAAATCATGGCGTAACTTAAAATTTTTATTTTTTTTTAATTGCAGATAAGAATAAAGAATATGTACATCTTGCTTCACACCATGGATGATGTATTCCTATATGTAGTATAATTTGGACAGCGATGCAAAAAAGTGTTGAGTAAATAAAAAAATGTGATCGTGCCATGTATAAGGGTGTAAATAAAGATGTTAAGCATAATGTTCATGAAATAAACATCTCGTCTGATTGTTCGAATATCCGTAATACTCTTGCTTAACTTGTTTTCTGCATTTTGCATACCAATTGGTTTGAAATTTGAATTCTTTCATTAACACACGACCGAAAAGAAAGTAAGAAATATTAGAAATTTAACTGATAGAGTTCTCTTTCTGAGCTTGATCATTTCTATACTGGATTTTAAACTGTTTTGGTAAGAGAAACTGTTTTCCTCATTTCTATNCTGCATTTTGCATACCAATTGGTTTGAAATTTGAATTCTTTCATTAACACACGACCGAAAAGAAAGTAAGAAATATTAGAAATTTAACTAACGGATTTATCTCTCTGAGCTTGATCATTTCTATGTTGGATTCTAATCTATTTTGGTAAGAGAAACTGATTTCCTCATTTCTATTGTAAGTAGATGCTTAATAGTCATTGTATCTTTGCTAATTCTGCTTTGTGTTTTCATTTAATTCTTCTTTAGTTTCTAATGTCTTTAGATAATGATGTGTCATCAGGAATGGAAAATCATGTCATGTACTCTGCCTGGAGTATTGAGATTCTTTATTCAAGCATTATTGTTGACTGTGTTTCAAAAATTTTCTTGTTTATCTACCACAATCCCATTATTTTATTATCAAAATCAACTGTACTGGACACGACCATGCTCGAAAGTGTTGGATTTTCAACTGAGTGATTTGCGGCTATACATACCATGAGAAAATTGCATCTCATACGGGTGATTGCTCTTATGCACATTGAGATCTATCAATACCATGTGGTAGTATAAATAGCTTGGACATTCTAATATTAATTTTAGTTTTAGGGATGTCAATGTTCTTATCGATATTTCTTATATAGATATGTGAAACAGGAGTGACATGCTCGAAATAGAGACAGAGTGCCAAATGGAAGGAAAGATAAGATTGAATTCACAAAGGTTATGCTATAAACTTATACGGGACAATATGTATGCACTGCTATTCAGTATATTGACACGGACTGATAAATTTTTTCTTCCTTCATGCTTTTAGAATATGTGATTTTTTTCATGGAGTTTGCTATATTCTGAAAACCTCTTGCAGATTGACACTAGCATCTTTATTCTTCTATTGCTCAAAGGACTTCTATTCTTTGTTGTAGTTCTACTAAATTAAAACATTTTGAAGTTCACCGCATTCGAAACACCCCCATCCCTCAAGAGGTGTCTCCCCTATCACCCACAAGTGAAAAATGGCGTTAAGAAAAGTAAGTCAATCATTAAAACGACATTAAGAAAAGGAAACTCAAAATCTCAATCTCTCCAATCTATTTTCTGTGACAAAAAGGAAGTGAGTGAGAGTATAACGAAGATGGATTGGACAAGGGGAGATTAGGACGAGAGTTGATAGACGTTCAAAAGAAGTTGAAGGAGTTTCTGACTTGCTTCATTGATGTGTTCACTATACATGTATACACGTATTTGGTGATATAGAATGGGATTCTAATCTCCTATAACACTTTATACTAATACATACAAGTACTTTGGAGAGAGAATGTGATATTCTAAACCTAAAATTTACTCTCGATGGAAAAATAAACAATTAATTTTGTTAATTAAGTTGACAAATAAAACAATAAACACACAATATCATCTTCTTGAATAACAAGTATATGAAATTCATTACATGTAAAAAAAATTCAAAGTTATATAAAATGAAATGGAAATTCCTAACTGATCATCTTCTGCATTTTATCAAGTTCAATTGTAGCAAAAACACCAGGTAGGTAAAAAATGGGCGCACTAAGGGTCTATTTGTTAATAGTGGTATTGTTAGCATGTAAAAACCTATTTAGTTATTTCCAAACACAAAGTTGGAAGTACCTTCTATGTTGAATCATACTAATTAAGGAACAGAATTACTGCAATAAAGCAAAAACAAGCTGATCTTCAACCATCTCCATTTCCACAAATGCCAAAACTTTTTTAAAAATTTCAATTGAATATTCGTGACTTTTTAAAAGTCTATGAAAACCTCAATTGAATGAGCCTAAACTTTTAGAGTCTTTAAATGTCTCAATTGAATACACATAAACTTTCAAATGCTCAAAAGTCTCAAATAAATACACCATTAAAAGTTTCAATCGAATATATCCAGAGATATATATGTATTTTGCAAAGATGAACCAACAATTATAAAGTAATAAATTTCTTCAATACTCATTTAATTTTATGAAAAATTGTTAAAAGTTTCAATTGAATATACCTAGGGCTGGACATAGTCCGATTCGGTTCTGGTCCAAATTTAATTATGAAACCGTTCAGGTTCGGTTCCATTCGGTTCTCGGGTTCCGTACAATAATTATTTTTTTATATTTACAACGCTACATTAATTCGACTATAACATGTTCAATCTTGATATCTTTTGCACATTTCGTTGTTGATTTCTTTATAGATTTGACTGTTAAAATCACAAGATGAAGATAGCGAATTCACAATAATAGAACGACACTGGTAGAATAAGAGATTTGGATAAA
>CAIGRT010067158.1:0-16648 GCA_903798405.1 Fraxinus platypoda | reverse complement strand
TCGACTGAAAAAAAAAAAAAAAAAACCATTTTTTGGTGTGCTTGCTTCGTTTAATTACGTTTTTTTGGGACCAATTAATAGTGTTTGTGGGACATGCATATTCAATATTGGCCAATTTCTTGATTGATGAGTGTTTTATCCTGTTTATAGACTCTTCTCAGTGCCTGATCAACTTTATCCTTTAGTTTGTGTTTACATGGGTACCAGCCTGGATGGAATGATCTGTCATTGAAGAGTTGCAACAAATTTGAAAATTTCCAATCGTCCCTTTACATAAATTGGGTCGAAATTGTAGAGCTTTTGAGCGATTGTTACGAGGAGGTTTTGTAGAGACAATGTTAAATGTTCATGCCATTTTTTTATACTTGTACTATATAATCAAAACATATTGATAGTGTTTGTGGGAAACACATGTTGAAGATTGTTCAATTTCTCCTATCAAAAAGATTGTTCAATTTCTTGATTGATGAGTGGTTTATCTTGTTTGTGGACACTTTTTGCAGTATCTGATCATCTTTGTCTTAATAGTTTGTGTTTTTATGGGTACTGGTCTAGAATCTAGATCGAATGATCTGTACTTGAAAAAATCTACAAATTTGAAGATTTTCAATTGTCCCTTTAAGTAAATTCTGTCGATATATTATAGTCTGTGAACGATAGTACTGAGGAGAAGAGAAGGTCTCAAAGAGATATTGTTGAAATGTTCAAGCCATAAATTTTGAACTTATACTAGTGTATTATCAAAAAAAATAAAAAAATACCTATATTTCACTTGCTACAGAAGTTGAATGACAATTCATTCCAGTCACAACCTATAATCCGACTTACAATGACCTGAATAATTGGCTCGTAGATTGATGTAAAACATATGATGTCGGAACATATAATGCCCCTGTTTGGCCCCCATTTTCTAAAATTCATTTTCTTCAAACTCATTTCCAACCACGTATTTCATAAGACTCACAGTTTTTATCAACTTTTCAATCACACATTTGATCAATTTTTATCAAAATTTACTAAAAATATGATTTTTAGCTAAACCAAATAGGGTCAATATGTATGTACAAATGGGTGATTGATTTATCATAGTCACTACTCACTAGACCTAACAGCCCACATCGGTTATAATTATGAGTACAACGACTTCAATATGGAATCAATAGCAAAATGGCCCCAATGGTACAACTTCACATGCTCTTGTATCATTTCATTGAATTGTTACTTCTTGTAGTTCAGAATGTTACTGGTTTGCTATTCGATAGTTTACAATTGGATTGGTCTAATCATTTTATTGTCTTTTTAAGACTGTTCGCTGTTGTGGACGACATATTCTGCGTGTTCGAAGGCCACGTTGAGAATGTTATGCATCTTAAGCAGCAGTATGGATTAAACAAGACAGCAAATGAAGTGATCATTGTTATTGAGGCTTACAGGACTTTAAGGGACAGAGGTCCTTATCCCGCAGATCAAGTTGTAAGAGATATTCAAGGGAAGTTTGCGTTCATTCTCTATGACAGCTCATCAAAAGCCACATTTGTCGCAACTGTGAGTAATTCTTAATCCTTTCGACATGGAAAATTTTATTCCATTTAGCACCTTATACAGGTTGTATCTTGCTCACCCTATATACTTCAATATTTCTAATACAGGATGCTGATGGGAGTGTACCATTTTTCTGGGGAACTGATTCCGAAGGTCATCTCGTGCTCTCTGATGATGGAGAAGTTGTGAAGCAAGGCTGCGGAAAATCTTTTGCTCCATTCCCCAAAGGTACTTTTTTTTGGGCATGAATTTTAAATAATTGATAGTTGTTTTGATGTGTATTTTACATGGTCTAGCATTATTTTCGGTTGCTGACATACCATTTGTTGTATGAAATTGGAAGATGAAAATTGTTTGAGAAATAACTAAGCATGGCATTGGTATTATTGATGCAACGAAACTTTGAAGCCACTTCACATTTTGAGAGGTGCTTCCTTCTTTTATTTCCACGTGGATGACAAAATCACTTGGAAATCTCCTTTATTTGAATGTCTCGAGACTGTTGAGGATAGTCCAATAAGGGATGGGATTCTCACCAAAAATTTTCTTTGATGTACTTCTGACGTTCATCTAAGTGCATGTTTGGCAAAGCTGGAATTATAATTTGAGCTGGTAAACATACTTTTTATCCACACATTTTGTAGGATCTACAACTATTATTCACTTATTATCCACACGTTTCGTAGAACCCATAACTTATTATCACTTGAAAGAACCCCCACGCATGCTCTAATAAATTGAATGAAAAACTGAGTGCTTAATGTTTTTCTTCCTTTCTATGATTGAAAGTTCCATTTTCTTTCTCATTCCTGTCAGGATGCTTCTTCACTTCTTCTGGAGGTCTACGGAGTTATGAACATCCCATTAACGAGTTGAAGGCAGTCCCGAGAGTGGATAGTTCGGGCGAAGTGTGCGGTGCAACCTTTAAGGTGGACTCAGAGTCAAAAAAAGGAAAAACTAGCATGCCTAGAGTCGGAAGTGATGCAAACTGGTCTCAACATATATGATATAACTATGAATAATTGTTTCTTACCATTGTATTTCAACATCCCACGCCCCTATGTGTAGTTAGGCCATTTTAGGCCGGGAAACACAAAATAACAGACGTTAGTTTTATGTAATAACATATGGGGTGGCCTCTGATAGATGTATTAACTCTTTGTTGTATGCTTTGTTCTTGCATTCTCGTAACTTATTAAGAGGCGTATAAACTAAGCCTCTATTTGATCCCATTTTTTTGTGGGGATTTGTGTTTTGCAATAATGATTTTATGGGGCATGGTTTAAAAAAAAAAGGAAAATTTTTGAGTTTACGTGTAAAATTATTTTATGGAAGAATGTGTGGTTGAAAATAAGTTTTGGAAAAATGAATCCCAAACAGGGGCTAAATTAACGGTCTTGAGTGTTCAATTTGATCAAGTCACTGATTTGCTTTTGACATCTTGTTCTTTAAATTGGAGAATGCTGCCAGCTTTTTTAGTTTATATACATACCACCTTGTTTCGGCACTTTGGTCTGGACATCCCCCACTTGATCGGAGATAAAGGGATTGCATCTCCCTTCCAGGTAGGCTTATTTATAGTTTCATTGACGGATGAGATAGCTTTGTCAACAATGCTGTCTCCGAAGGAGTTAAAAAGTGAAGACCGTGCACAAGAAAAAGAAAGTATTTACGAAAATAAGCTTTAATTTGTATTTTATAAGTTAAATATCCAAAGCTACCTTGGAAATTATTCAGTCATGTTAGGCTTTATAAGGTCAGGCCAACCCACTGTCCATGTGGTATTTTTAGATCGGTTGTCCATTTGAGCTTAAAAATAGGCACATGAGCTCACTTTGAATGTGTAGAGTGTTCACAAGTTGTTAAGGTTGTTAAATGAGGTGACTCGAGTCCCTCAATCAAAGTGCGGCTTGAATCGCTCCACGAGCTTGCCATTTGATGGGGTTGAGTAGAACCTGCTCGTCATTTTTTTATAATTGAAATCGCTCATTTCTCTCAATTTGACGAGCTAGCTCCTGAGCCATTGGCTAGCCAGCTTACACACAAGCCAATGAGCTCGCTCGTGAGCTAACTTGCTTAGCTCGCGAATTAACTCGTACGAGCCAATGAGCGGCTCACAAGGAAAATTCAATGTTCGGATCACTAGTGGGACGAGCCGAACCGGTGAGCTAATCGCCACTCAGCACCCCAACAAGGTGTATTGCTTTATTGGGAGGTTAATTAATTGGACTAGTTAATAACAATGTTTTTAATTTCTTTCCTATGTTTTTGGCTCAATGTTTCTCTTTAACACCATGTTTGATACCCATTCTTTTAAAAATATATTTTTCTCTATCTTATTTTCAACCACACATTTTTTAATAAAATAATATTACACGTAAATTTAAAAAAAATTCTTATTTTTTAACCACATATTTTGAGTTTTGCTACAAAAACAGGGTCAGTGACAGGTATAAAAACATGTGGGCCACGTGTCATTCAATGATTTGACAATTTAAAAAAAAAAAATTACCAAACAGGTGCTGACACATACACCTGTTTTTCCCCCATTGTCACTGATCCTGAAAATTGTTGGATTTACTAGAATTATTGTATATCCTCTGTTTTTAAAGCCTAGTCTTTTCCAGAAATAGCCTGGCTGGAACATTGCTAATGCTACTGGTCTATCCAATTAGCCTCGTATAAGCCTGTAACATGGCTGGCTGCTAAATGGATCAGCTAGCAACAGTTGCTTCATTTTATAAATTTTGTCACCAACCCCAAATGCTTTACCACAATTAATCCTCCCGACATAAAAGGAAACGGCCGCCACCTTCTTCCTTTTCTTTTTTCCTTTTTTTTTTTCCCTAATACACAGTTTGTCGTGAAATTACCTCATCCGAAAGTTTAAACTATTAAGAGTAGAAAAGCATATATAACTTAGTCTTCAACACTTTTGACACGTGCACAATTTTCATAAACAAGTGAGTCGTGACGATAATATCTTTTCCTATTTGCTAGTATATACGAGTGTCCTTTATAAGTAAAATAGATTATCCTTTTGTTTCTTTATATAGATAGAGGCTAATGGGTTGCACCTGCAGCATTCTTCTCCTTTACTGCCTTCCGTTTTTAACTTTTTTTACAACTATGTACTGTAAATGTGACCTTATCCTTCAGAATGATTTATAATATTTATACACCAATTTAGGTCTTCACTTAAAGAGTCCAGAGGACCACTCTATCACCTCCTTATCCATGCTCTTCTGTCACCCTGTTTGTTATAAGAACTACAGAAGAATACCAGAATCTAATTGGCTATATGATTCTTTAAAGGGCTCTTCTGCAAGTGGCAAACTGAGTGGTACTTTGATTTCTTTTAAATTTATTATTTACCTCAAGAAAATGAGGGATTCACAAGTCATTTTCTAACCAGGTTACAAATTTCAGAAAGTGTGAAGTGTCAAAGTCCAACAAATGGCAATTTGGAAGGAATTATAAATGCACGTCTTTATTGTAGAGAGGGAATTCCCATGACATTTTTGGGTTACTTTTCATTTGTTTTGCAATTACTATATAAAATAAAATATATATGGTCCTCTTCTTGCTACCCTTCCTTTGGCTATCTCCTGATAAGTATATACAAGTATGTGTACAAGGGTCCCCCACCCATTAAACCCGAAAAGTTAATGATCTGCAATTGCATGGTGGTGGTGGTGGCTTCACAATATTCAATTCTATAAATTTTCTATTGTTTTCAATAATTTAATGGATTGTATAATATTAAAGCTTTTCTTCACCATCTATATTTATTCCCTTCTTCTCTTTGGACCTCTATTTATTTCAATATTCCCTTCTCTTTTCTAGAGGATCTCCGATAGAGGTGTAAAATTGAATGTAAAACAAGATCTTCAAAATCACTTTTGCATCCTAATTTTCATTATTTCCTTTGCATCTCTCCATTAGAGAGGTTTTCGGCCACCTTAGAGATCTAAATTAGATCTATTTTACAAGTTGTGTTGAACGCTAAGTTCTGTGATTCTTTTCCTATGCCCTTTCATTGAGTTTTCATTTAAATCTATTTTTCTATATCCTCATAATGTTTAACTTTCTAGATATTTGTTTGATTGTGTGTATAGTTCGGCGGATATGAAGGATAAAAAATTATTTATAACTAATGCATATTGATTGATATGAAAATTAAAGGAGTAGCCGCTTGAAAATTTGACAGTGATGAGCAGCTTATAAAGTCAACTTGAAAATTTCAAATAGGCTGCGGCATTATATTCACAAAACATGAAGATTCTGAGAAGTGCAGCCTGCAGGAATACACACAATTGGTAACTTCATGTTAATGTGTAACATGGGAAAAAAAAAACTTGGATTTAGACTGAGAGATGTGACATACAGTTGAAAGTTAACTCGATGGGATTACTGTAGAATTTTAGTTTGAAAGAGTAGAAATTTTAGTTTCTGAGTTGTTTATTCTAACCTCATAAATTTTATGTTACTGAATGAATCAAAATTTCTTCAACATGAGATTGACAAATTATATATTGAAAGGAAGTTTAGTTTGTGGTTGTTATATATCCACCTAAGTACTTACGCACAAACATCTAATACTATGAGCCCACGGATATGAGTGATTGTAATTAAACCAAGGGTCTCATGCCAAGATGAGACACTTGTACCTTTTAAACACGAGAAATGCTTTAGTAAGATGATCTTATATGCACATATTATAGAACCAACTATTTAGATCATGAGGAATTGGACCTTAAATTATTCAAATCATGACACATCGATATCCGATGTCTATTTTGTTTCTCTCTCTTACCAATTCAGATGCACTGGTCATGATTTGCATGTTTCGAGGTCCGAAATGTCATGATTTAAATTACCCATCAACTACGTCTGCATATAGGATCGTCAAATTGAAGTATATTATCTTTAATGCATGATCAGATCAAGTCAAGATGCCTTCTTAGTTACATGACCAGATCAAGATGAATAGGAATTTTATTGCTGTTCAATCAGAAACACCAATACCACTTCATCAAATATTCCCAAGAACAAAAGGTTAACCTTAGGGAAGAAAATTTCTAATAATTACAGCCCAAAATGCAGAGCTTAAAGACTTCTTCAACTGCACTTCTTCTTCTTCTTCCATTTCCCCCCATTTCCGTCTGCGTGCCCAGCGTTCAAATAACATTTATGGATGTTAAAAAAGTAATGCAGAATGGAAATGTTCAACATCCCTAATGTTACTAAACATCTATGCAATAAGATTTTCCTAGCTTCAAGAACCCTTAGCTAGTATAAATATATGTTTAAATACGTATTGAATTATTCAAATTAGCAAACATTAAATCAACACAGGTATAATAAAGATTAGTTTTGAATTAAAAGAGAAGGAGAAGTTTAACCTTTAAATCCTCTCGAACTATTCAAGGCAAAGGCAAAGGTAAAGGTAAGTACCTGTAAAATTTTGGGTTAAACACAACGAAGAACTAAAAGGTATATTGCAGAGAGAAGATACTGCCTAATAATTAAAGCTGCAAATTAGCGGTACTGCAAGAATCTAGGTATATCAAGGCTCACCACCGAAGGCATATCTAGGGTTCTTTGAATCATAGATTTGGAGTCAATCAAGAATTCTTGTTAAAAAAAATACTTACAATCCATCAATATTTTCCTTGCATTTCTTTACTCCAAAAATACCAATCTGTCATAAGCATAAAACATATTACAAGTATACCAAAATAATGAAGATAGTGGAAATTACATATGAAGAAGCCAAGAAGGGAAATTACACATACCTTTCTCCACCAAAAGAAACCCTAAACAATTATAGTGATATTAGGGTTCATATAGAAATTAGGGTTTTTTTTTTTTTTTCGTGTCACAGGCATCAGATGAAGCTACCATATGATCTGATCTTTCCTTAACAAACAAGAAAGGTTTAGATCATGCTGGCAGCTTCAATTGATACATGTGCACGATGATGAAACAAGTACTTTCTCGATTCCTACTAGACTAAGAAAAAAGAAATCCGACTGTGTTTTCTCTACATCTTCTCAAATCTTTTACTTAGAGAAGAAAGGGGAATGGTGTTATAAATAGAGGTCTAAAAGAGTGAGGGACTAAAGGGGAATATGGTACGAAGGGATAAAAGATAGATGGTGAAGGAAAATCTTTGAAAAAAATCATATATAATTAAAAAGAACGGGAAAATTATAGATTTGAGGGTGGTCCCTTTTGATAATGCAAATTGAATATATATGTTGTAAGAGGGACCATATTAATTTCATGAATTCTTTAACATAGTCGTTGGGAACAAAATTCCGTATAGTTGCTAGAATTTTGATAAAAATTGACCCGACCTATGTAGACGTAAAGGAGCATGTTGGCACTAAATTAAAATATATGCAATATTCTATCCATAGCTTAAGTTTTCAAATGACAACGATTCAACATGTTGCGTGGGCGCGTGTAAGGCACAAAGACAGCCACATTTTCGTTTGATAGAGTGGAAAGATTTATTAATGTTGGTGGAAAATTTTGTATAATGGTGCAACTTTTGCTAGCTAATAATCTCTTTAGATATGAGGGGTTGATATAGATCAAATTTTAGTAGCTGGCCAAGTTTATAGGGTTCTTGAGGTGAAGGATGGACAATTAATTCTAGAGATAATAGCAGCCAGCAGTTTTCTGTCCTTTTTAAAAGTGAAATAATAGAGCCAAATTAAGAAAAAACCTAAGAATCCCCCTTTTAATTCACATGGACATTGGCCTAGAAATCCTACAAAATTATTGTGTTGGCATTAGATATCATTCTCCAATCGAGTTTATTTTCCATTCAGTTCTGAATTTATTCAGTTACTTCAATGTGTTTCAATGGTGAAAACATGAAGTTGGCATAAGAAACCTTCAGACTCGAAAGGCAAAATGTCCCTAGTGAAGTCGAAGAAGAGGAATCGTGCTACTTACTATGAAGATAAGGTCACTGATATTTGTGCTCGTCAATTGGAATCGTTTTTGAACTGTGATTGATAATGTGCAATTGTTAAGGCAAATTTGGTTCAACTGTTTTGAATACTTCCCATTGTCACTGTCAATTTTCTTTGAAGACCGATAATCGCGATTTTTTTTATTAATTTAAATTTTCCATCATCCCTGAAGCTAAATTGAAAGTTCACCTCACTTAGGAATACCACAACAACCTGGTAAATCTGTTAAAATCAAAGAGAATTTATGTAATATTAGGTTTTTAAAAAAATTATTCTGTAAAACTTAGAGGAGGTTGAAAAAGTGGATTATATATAAGGAACTCTTGCTTTGTTTCTCAAAATTGGACTTGACAGTTGTTATTTTGAAACGCAGTATGCCAGAATATACTTTATATTTTGTCTTAGATTTGTTCTTGCAGTAGATGTCATGAAAATATCAAGCTTTTATATTGTCTCTTGTGAAATCAAGTTGAACACTAGTCAATGGTGTGCCACCATCCATTAGGTTTATTAGAAAAAAAATATAAGTAAATGTAAACACAAGTGATTGACGATAATAATTTAAAAATCTTATCACAATCGACTACGAATGAGCCAAAAGACTTGTTTGTGTAGTTAAAAGTAGAAAAAAAATATGAAAAATGTAATAAATAATTTTTTTTTTTAGAATGTTTAGTCGAGAATGAGTACGACAAAAAAGTGATTCTCAAAAAATCACTTTCAAATAAGGGCTAAATACCAAGGTTGTCAATATATTGGATTTTGATCCGAATTCAATTCGAATATGTGAAATTAATAGAAGATGGATTTGGGGTTTCGGTCCAATAACCCGTTTAAGATCAGAATCCAATAATCCATTAACTAAATAGAGCAAATATGGATATAGATCAATCCGATCCGATGTGTTATAATAATATAATATATATTTTATTTATTACCCCATAATTTATTGCACATAATTTTTTTATTATTATTTTGAAACTTGTATTATACTTTATGAATTTTAATGAAGAACGTCAAACCCATCAAATTTCAATATAATATTAATATATATTATAATAAATTTTGTATTTTGATTGAGAATCCCTCTTTCTAAAATGTTTTGGATCAGATTATCAGATTGAATATATGATAACATAGGAAATTGAATATCAATTTAACAATCAAATATTCATTGAATTATTGGATCGAATATTAGCACATTAGATTCATATCTAATCCATTTACAACACTATAAAATACCAACCTAGTTAGGATGATCAAAAGACTATACGACAGGTAGGGCTAGATTAGCCTAGACGAGCTCGCAATATTGATGGGTTCGTCTACTAGATTGTTCCATAAATTTGTTGGGATGTTGCTTTTCAACAAGGGCTAAATACCAATCTAGTTGGAATAATCCTAATGACTCTATATACTAGTAGAATTGGATCAGTCTAGACGAGCTCGCAATATTGACGTATTCGTCAATTAGAGTGTTCTATAGATTTAGAAGATAATTCGAACCGTATATTAGAAAGACAAATTTAAGTTGAATAATCCTAATGACTCTATATACAACTAGAGTTGGATCATTCTAGACGAGCTTGCAATACTGACTTATTCGTCAATTAGAGTGTTCTATAAATTTAGAAGATAATTCAGACCGTATTTCAGAAAGACAAATTTAAGTTCTTAATGGGCATGGATCAAACCTAAACACAAGCGGATTGGCCTAGATCGATCCACATAGTATTCACATCTTTCGTGCCGTACATTGGGATGAATGAGTTGAGGCTCATAACGTCCTCAAACAGGATCTGGATGCAACCGGGCTGGGCTAGGCTGACATTTTGGCCGTGTATCATAATTTGAATTTGACATTTTGATATTTTTATTTGAATGGAGGATAATGTGAATTAGTTTTATAGATTATCCATTTGTATTCCCTGTAATCCAAATTAACTAATTTCATCATTTTAGCTAGGATTTCGTGAACTTTGTTTCACTTCTTGAAAAAAAAAAACTCATCTAATTAATACATATCGCCAGTGCTATTATTTGAAATCAAATTCTATCAAATCTTTACAAATGGTTTTAGACTCCTTTTTACATATGAATTCCAATTGACATTAAGTTACTAGACATTTTAGATACATATACATGCACGCACGGCAGACCCACCAAAGAAAGCATTTTTACGTTTAAGATTTGGAGAGGAGTTTCATTCGACGTAGATACTATCTTATCACTACAACTAAGGTATGATCCCTATGCAAAGTTGTTATATGAATTAAATTTTCATTTAAGCATGTTTTTCGTTATATTTGCTCATGTAGTATATGAAGGGCTTTTAAGGGTTTCTCTTAAATGTTGATGGAAGAAAGATTAGATGTTTAACTGATGGTCGCAGAGGCTCATCGGAACTTAAAGTAGATCATTTGATCATCGATTTGCATGTTTATGAAGGCAATATATAAGGATGCATAATTAAATTATTATATGTTCATATAGCATGTATAGCCTACTAAGTATTTCTTTGAGATACTTACTCTCATTTAACCTTTTCAGAGTAATTGGAGATCCAGCGGTGGCTTAGCATGTGTGTTTTTTTTTCAAGAAATTTAATTCTGAAGTTTTAGATTGTTACTTCTATGTTTAATAATCATTGTAGTGTCCCAGAGATTTGTAGTTTAAAATTCATGTTTTGGGACATAAAGTTTTAATCTTTGAACATGCGGTTTAGTAAATTCCAGAATTCTACCACTGTTTTAAAATTTTGCTATAGTCGGTATATTTATAATTTTAGCATGTTTTTAATTGGAAAATGATCCATTGTGAGTTAGCTATCATATGCAACTGAAATTAGGTCAATCGGAGTCCCCGTAGAATTTATTATAGCAATTTTAGTAAACTGTGACAATCAAATTCAGGAAATACAGACCAGCCTATTCGAAAAATAATTTCGTGCTTCAAACGTTGTCTTCGAGATCCCGAATTTTTATATGTTGTATTTATATGGGTTTTATACTTTTCTGTAAAATTTCATAAATTTCCATCAAGGTTTGTTAGGTCAAACAATTTTTGCAAACTCATCGTTCAACGGTAAAAGAACTGTTTCAGCTTGTTATCTTTTTCTTAAACTCCTTCCAAATTGTTTTGTTCCGTAATTTTTCTTAAGTTTACATGTTTTAAAAAAATGTTGTGATTATATACTTTTGAGTAAATAAATTCTAATTTAAAAATCTTAGAGATTACTGTTAAAGAACTCACTATTCGTAACGCGCTTAGTTATTAGAATTCGGGGGATGTTACAGTGTTGACCACGCTACTTTGACAATCAAGCAATGAGAATTTTGACTACTTTCCAGTTACACGAAGCGTTTCTGAATGTCAACTTCTTGATGCTGTTGTATTGAGAGTCGCCAAGAATCAACCGTTTTCTTCTTCAACATATAGAATTAGAAACAAGACAGAAATTAGCATGCAATGCTCCTCAAATTCAATACAATTCCTGTCAAATTGGTGTCGCTCACAAAGCAGTTTCTCATCTATTACAAGATTGTTTTGCACGACAGCGGAAAATCCACGGTAACGCAGTATTTCCTTTTTTAATCCCACAAAAGCAATTTCATTTGTGATGCGCCTACGATGTTTGACAAAATCACTCATAGAAAATATTTGGCTATATGTTGCATTCATCCAACTTTTTTGTCGAGCACTCGTTTGGTTCCCTTCACGTGATTAGCTTTTTTCTTGAACGCTCGTTTGTCCTCAGAATGTTGTACTAAGGAAGTAGGAATATATGTTGTCTGTGTGCCAAAACTTTGACCTTGGTTTGCTTGGGACAACCAGATTTTGACTTTATAAATTTTGATCTTTCTTTGGAAAGTGCTAAAATCATATCTTGATTACTTATTCAATGGGCTTATTTTGTTGGCAAAGAGATCATAGATTCATCGCTTGCTTCAGTCCAAAAGTTTAAACATTTTAATAATCTTAATGTGAATCAAATTGCAGAAATAGCACAAGTGGATAATTTAAAAACCAAGAAACATTCTATTGTTCCTTCATCCGAAACATATTACAAATGAGAGATTTATTCTACTTGAAAACTAATTATAAAACATTACAGTACCGAGTAGTTTACATGCATCTTAACTTCTTCCAATAGCCATAACCAGGGGCGGACCCAGAATTAATTTTGAGTGGGGACGAGACAGAAAATAAGCTAAAAAAATTTCTAAAAAAATTTTTTTTTTTTCAGTGGGGGCGGCCGACCCCGCTGGGCCCTTAGTGGGTCCGCCCCTGGCCATAACTAAATATTGGTTTTTCTGGTACTGGTATACACTTGAAAAGCCAACCGATAGGCCAAGATGCAGCTGCAGTTCCTATACAGAACCCCCATTGACTCCAATTCAACCTCTCTGTATCAGCAAACTTCTTCAGAAATTCCACCATAACTATTTGAAGAAGAATAGTTATTCCAGTGATTCCAATAAACAGCTTATTTCTGTGTATTCCTTCAAATACATTCTTCTTCTCAAGCTTCCTCGCGTTGAACTCGTTAAACACTTGACAAAGCACGAAAGTGTTAAAAATCAGTGTGTCGTTTACCTTTTCGCTCACACCAAAGATTGATTCTCCTTTGAACTGTAATGTCAAAAGAACAACTATCTGATACGATGCTTGAGCTAATAAGTTCCTCCACATAATATTGGTGATAAGTGGCTCTGTTCGGCCCACAGGCGGCTTTTCCATGAGCTCCATGGTTGGTTTTTCTGTAGCAAGAGCTAGAGCCCCCAGTGTGTCCATTATCAGATTCACCCATAATAACTGGACAGCTGTTAATGGTACTTCACCAGCAGAAACTGCTGATACGAAGTTGATTGTAAGTGCTGCTACATTCACAGTGAGTTGAAATTGGATGAATTTCTGTATGTTGTTGTAAACACATCTTCCCCATTTTAAAACAGTGGCAAGGGAAGAAAAATTGTCGTCCAAAATGACAATATCTGAACTTTCTTTTGCCACTTCCGTGCCCTGAATTCCCATTGAAAGGCCGATATCAGCTTCCTTTAATGCAGGAGCATCATTTGTGCCATCACCAGTTACTGCCACGACGTGACCTTTCTTTTTCAGGCATTTTACCATTAGAAGTTTGTCGGAAGGAGATGATCTCGCCATCACGCAGATTTTATCAACTTTTTGCATCCGTTCCTCTTCTGTATAGTTGCGAAATTCAACTCCTTCCACCACCGATCCATCATCAATTTCCTCAGTCATCTTGAGTATTCCGCATTCAGTGGCTATTGCTCTTGCAGTGAAAACATTATCACCAGTTATCATTTTCACGTTCACCCCTGCATATTGACAATCTTCCACGGCTGTCTTCACGCCGGGTCGACATGGATCTTTTAGGCCGACGAGGCCCAAAAGGGTTAATCCATTATCTTGAATCTTTTGCTGCCCATTCGGATTGACATGACCTGCCTTTAAAACCTGCGTGTGAGCAAATGCAATGCAGCGAAGACTACTCGCAGCCATACCTTGTATTATTCGTTCAAATTTCATCCTGTTGAAATCGTTGAGAGAATTCACATTTCCTTCCAAATCATAGTAATGAGAGCACATTTTTAGTACCATTTCAGCAGCTCCTTTCCAGTGTGCGTGAACCGTGTCGTCTTCAACCTTCTTCATTGAAATGCCACTTCTCTTTTTCTCCGAATTGAATGCTTCCACGTGCAGAACGCTACAATTCCCCTTGACCTTCTCGATATCCATATTCAATTCCAGCACAGCCCATGATAGAATAGCCTTTTCAGTGGGGCTACCGTAGAACTCAAATTCTGATGCACAGGATCGATAAACACTCCCTGTCGTATTAAGACCGACCCCTTGATGCAGCAATTCAAGAACATTGGCTGCAATTGAAACGCAACTTTTCCCTTCGACAGTTTCTTCCCCCAACCAAAACTTAGTTACCTTCATCTGATTTAATGTAAGAGTACCTGTTTTGTCGGTACATATTGTAGTGGCAGATCCCATTGTCTCGCAAGCAGATAGCCTTCGAACCATAGCCTGATCGGCCATCATTCTTTTCATCGAATAAGCAAGAGTGAGTGTAACGGCCAAAGGCAATCCTTCTGGAATTGCAACAACTACAATAGTTACTGCAGCTGCAATAATTCCCAGGACTCCATTTATCACGTCATCAACCTTAGTCTTACCAAATCCATTGAACTCTTTATTCCCATTTCCATCTGTTGTATTTCCTGTAAAGAATCGAACCAGCAGCACGACAAGTACTAGAAAAGCTACTGCTAAACCAACCTTACCTATTGATGAAGTTAGCTTGTTTAGTCGAGCTTGAAGAGGCGTTTGCTCGTTTGACTCCTGGCTAATTGTGCTCATCATTTCTCCCCAAGTTGTGTTCATTCCTACAGATGTAATAAGCATTCTAGCATATCCATCGGTAACCTTTGTGCCAGAAAACAAGAAGGGATTTGGATATTGATTGATTTCAACATGATCACTTTCTCCTGTCATGCTAGATTCGTCCACTTGCAAAGAGTGCCCGTCTAGAAACAATCCGTCTGCAGGTACTTGATCGCCAATCTTCAGACAAACAATGTCTCCAACAACGATGTCATATATCGATATTTGTTGTCTTCTTCCATTTCTCACAACTTCGATCTGAATGTTATTGCTCACCTTGGAAAGCTTGTCGAATTGTCTGCTTTGTCTGAAGTTGCTGATAGCTGAGACAGAAATAACAAGAAATACAGCAACAAATATACTTCCACCATCATACCAACCTTCTTTTGGACCATTCTCTTTGATCCCGAAACCAAGAGAAAGCGCAGCGCAAACCAATAGAATAATAATTGTTGGGTCCTTAAAAGCGTCCAAAATAAAATGGAAGAAACCCTTAGGAGGTGGCTTACTGTAAGCATTAGTCCCAAACTCCTCCTGTCTGCCAAAAATGTCAACTGCTCCATCAATTCCACGATTCACATCAGTTTTGAGAGAAACAGCTATACCTTTAGCTCCTCCAAGTTTTAAAAGCTCTTTGAGATTTTTCTCCTTGACAACCTTAGAGAGGATTGTCTGATTAACACCGGATAAAAAACCCGTATCTTCGCGTGGTTGATCAATACTAATAAGAAAACTAGCAGACGATGTCAAGATAGAAATCTTCTTGTGTTTTGCAAGAACTTCACTGAAGAGAGAAAGGAAGGCCCTTGAACAATTGATTTTCGCGAAGGCTAAATGCCATCGCCTTTTAATCAGCAAGCTAATAACAATGCCGTTTGGATTGAAAACAAGATCCGTGCAATGCAAGTTTTCTTGAAATTTTCTAGACATGATTATTGTAAAACACTGAAACTCAGTAAAATCGAAAACAAACACTTGCAAATGAAAAAAAGACAGGAAATTACTAACAATCTGAAATATGATTAACAGATTCCTCGACCTCTTCAAGTGTATGAAATATGCACGAAATTGCAGTGTTTGTGTTTGTGTTGGTGTTTAGCAATGAACAAATTTATCTATAAATACTGGTGTTTTCCGCGTTCAGGTGTTCTTCCAGGAAAATTGTTGAGAAAGTTAGGAAGAACGAATTTGAAGTAGTTCAACTGTAACTATAAGTCTGTAAAGAGTAAGTTTTGATGTCAATTTAATTCTTGGAAAATAAAAAACGGCAATTTTCTTCAAAAGTTAGGAATATATTCACAATTGGCTTTAGTATATAAACTTTTAGATATGTATTTGGTATGTTTGGTGATGAAATGTTTTGACCAAAGTTAAATTACCTAATTCTATAGGCTAAAATATTGCTGGTATTGGCATGCATACACAGATATGTTAATTTTGTTTCATAAGGATAATTATAATACCACTATAAAATAAGTTATTTATATTTATGCCATATTTTTTATTTATTTGCATCATTTTAATTACAACGAGCTCCCCAATTCTTTTTTCGTCACATTCTTGTCATATTTTATCTTTGATGACGAATACTAGATATTCTGTTAACATCTGTGGAGAATGAAAGTTTAAAAGATGAAGTAAGAAGTAAATTTAAAGACGAAATTTGAGTACAAGATCTTCACAAAATCTGTGGAGAATGA
>CAIGRT010067145.1:0-11032 GCA_903798405.1 Fraxinus platypoda | reverse complement strand
GCCGACTTCCCTGTGTCATAAGAATTGTTGAATGTCCTTTTAGTTTAAGCTTAGTAAGATAGCCCTCAAATATATAGTATGGAATTAAGGGCTTGCTTGCTAGTTTTTTTTCACCGATTTTGAACATTTTTGGGTGGTACCATTTATGAGAGACTGAGAAACTGGTGTTGGTTAATTTTTTTTGGTACTATCCAAAATCGATGAAGTGTAATTTTGATCATATTTGTTTGTTCACCAAATTGGCGGGTTTTGATTGTTTCCTCAACTTCATATGTCCCAGCCATTCTCATATCTGATATACTCGGACCATTTCTAACTTGGGTATTGGGTAATGTGATTATTAATGACTCCAATTAAAAATGACAATATGTTCTGTGTAAATTTTATTTTAAATGCCCATAATAATTGATTTTTTTAACTAAATGGTTAAATATGAACATAATATGAACATTAACTGAGAGATTCATTGTACCTCAAGTATAAATGAAAGACACATAACATAACGAATAAATAACTAGAAAAACAACTATGGAAACTTGACAAGAACAAACCACAATTCTCCATTAACTCGAACTACCCAAAGTTGCACAACAATGCCAATGTTAAGATTATTATCTGAACAAATTTGCCCCTAAGTTCCATTCGACATGTACTATAGGCTCTAAGTTTGCATCATTTTTGTCTTTTCATGGAGCGATTTTCTATCGCTATGCACCAATCTTCCCAATACGTATCTTCTTCATCTTCGACCCATGCACATTTTTCTTCTTTAATCCACAAAATTCCTCTATAGGGTTTCATAATTTTTGATTGATCTCAGTAGGTTTATTTTTAAAAAAATTTCTTCATCGAGTATCCTTGTCTCACGCATTAATATTGTAAGTAGAAAAATCTAACATAAGCTTCGACATCTTGATGGATCTTCTTCGATATTATGTATGTTGGAAAAATTATCATACATCCAATAAAATGCGATCCTTGGAAGAAAAGGCATTACGTTCTGCAAAAAACCGAAATTGCTCCCTTAACCATAATCATGTTTTTTCACCACTATTTTAATGGTAAACAAGTCGCGACATTGGTGAAATTGGAGGTTAGCGGTCATTCATCGAATATGACCTCTATCAGGCTAACATGGAGACTAAGCTCCTGATTGGTTTGGCAAAAAATTAAACTTTGAGTAGATTTTGATAAAAGTTTATGAAATGTAAAATTGAAAATAAATTTGAGAAAAAAATGAATTTGAGAAAATTGACGCTAAACATTATTTAGGTTTATTTAACTTCTAGTCCCCTTTTGACAACCGTTATTTGGATAAAATGGAGTTTTGAATAGTATTTTTTGGAGAATATGTGATGAAAAAGTTATAAAAAATTTTGAATTTACGTGAAAAATATTTTATTGTGTGAATGTATAGTTGAAAACGAGTATGTGGATTTTTTTTTTCTTGGATAATGATAATCAAATAAAGGATAGTTAATTAAGGGTAAAGAAAAGTAAAACAATCATGCTACATGTATATCCTCCTTTACATCTTTGTTGACACTCTTTCATCCATTAAAACTATTGATTTTGAACTCATCTATCACGTCACTTTTATAAGAAGAATGTACATCTAGCATTATTGAAAATAAAATTAACCAATTAGAAAATCAATCAAGTTACCTGTACAATTTTCTTTATGGTTTCATACTTGACAGACATCAATCCATCCATTTTAAAAGAATTTTGTTATTTGTACATAAAAAGGTGCACAACAATTACAGAAAATGATGTAGAGGGGGGGAAAAATTGGATGAAAGAGTTGATTGTATTTTAATTCACAAATGGTGAAGTGCCTATTGACATTATATAATTTTTCATATAAAAATCTTGATATAAATGAAATATGATCATGGATTGTCAAATTAGTTGTACACAACTAGATGAATTCTTTGAAAATTGGCTTGAAAATAAGAATCATGCTATGTGTATACATAATGACGTACACATAACTTTACACCCTCTCACATGGAGGGGGTCCACACACAATAAAATATTTGTAAGTCCCTTTCTATGTGAGAGGGATGTACATTATTATGTACACCACAAAAGGTGTACAAGTAGCTTTATTATGAAAAGAATGGCCGCGTCCTACCTGCCCGATATAACTGACAACTTTGAATTTTGGACTTGAGTCGTCATGAAAGCAGCGGCAGCCAACAAACGCTGCGCAAACCAAATAAGGGACGGAGTTTCCAATGGCTCTACGCTGATACAAATACTGATTAAACTTCCCAAAAAACCCAGAATTTGATGAATTCCTCTTCTAGTGTTCATTCATTTTGATTCATCATTATATCATAAAATGATTCACCAATGTATTTTCAAGCTCCCATTCTCTCATCCCCCTTCTTTGTCCACCATTAGATCCAATTCTACAATCCGCTGTGAATTGCCCGCCACCAGCAATGACATAGCAGTGAAAACAGGCCCACCTTACCCGGGTGGGGTGGGTCCGCATACGGGTAGAGACCCGAATGTCAAGAAGCCTGGGTGGCTGAGGCAGAAGGCGCCACAAGGGGAAAAGTACGAGGAGGTGAAGGAATCCCTGTCCAGGCTCAAACTCAATACTGTGTGTGAAGAAGCGCAGTGTCCAAACATTGGGGAGTGCTGGAATGGCGGTGGGGATGGAATTGCTACTGCAACGATTATGCTGCTCGGAGATACCTGCACAAGAGGATGTAGATTTTGTGCTGTCAAGACGAGTAGGAATCCGGCTCCTCCCGATCCTATGGAGCCTTACAACACTGCTAAAGCCATTGCTAGTTGGGGGTATATAATTTACTTGCTATTGAATTTTTGCTGGACTAGTTCTTTACTTTCTTCTTTTACTAGCAAGGTAACTAGTTAGTTAGGCCAATATTACATTAAAGACTTGAAATTTATCTCAATTTGGTTGTGGGGTTTTATTGTTAAGATGAAATATACTTGAACAGGTCAATATTACATTAAAGACTTGAAGTTTATCTCAATTTTTTCGTGGGATTGTATTGTTAAGAAGAAATATACTAGAATGGGATCATAGATGAATGGTAGGTGAGTGAGATATCTTAAAATTTAAATGTAAGTGTAAACAAAGGTGTGTTTCCTATAATTTGTAAAACAACCAGTGAGATGCTAGGAACTTCTTTTGGTTTGTCTTTAACTTATGACGTGTATCTCAATTTGACACGATATACAGGTTTCGAGGTAGATGTATTATCATCTTTTGTTACTGAGGAGATTCCATCAGTTATCCTTAAGTATTGGTGCATGGTGTATAGAGCACAACTGTATACCTATTGCCAAGTATGTTTGAATATAAATTCCTCTTTAAAAACTACAATAAACCGGTGACATATCTTTGTTCCTGCATACTGAATGCTTTAACACGGAATGTAACCAGAACTCTTCTTGAGGATTGTTGACTGAAAAATTGAGAGTATAAATAGTAAATACAAGTTCTTTTTCACTGCGAGAAGCGAAGCTGGATTGGAAATCATTTAAAGAATTTTTTACCAAAATGGTTTTTTATTAAGATTTTCACTTTTTTCACCTTCTTACTTGTCTATTATTATTAATGTCTCCGGTTTCTGATTCTTAATAGCATCTAGATGCCCCTTCTTCTTTTACCTAGTTTTGTATTTGTCAACATTACTGAAGAGAAGATAGCATAAGGTTCCAAAGCCGAGTTTTCTTTTATGCAGAGTTCTATTTTCGACAGTTGAATTCAACACTCTAAATTAAAAGGGGAAGCCACATTGTTCGAGAGTTAGGTTAAGGTTTGTACATTGGATTGGCATTTATGGTAGGATCATGTCGCCAGATATTACTATGTATATTTGGTTCCTCCAGGAATGTCAATTCACGTATAAGTTGACAGAGGTGACGGGAAATTATTCTAGAAGGTTTTCACTGAAACACCAGTTACTTATTGCCTAACTCTCACATAAAGGCTTTTTCATATTTATACCTGAATAATATCATTATTTTATCTCAAAAAGCAAATTTTGTGCTTGACATCTTTGTAATTGGAATTGTTTTCTATTTCTAGTTAAATAAATCCTTTCCAAAAGGTAAAAATCGTGGGACATATTTGTTTTAATAGACTATAACTGAACTTGAGTATTTGCAAAATATGCCATTAAAACTGACAACTTTACTAAGCTAGTGTTTTACTTTAGAACCTAGTGTGTTCCACTGATATTTTGCTAAATGTTTGGATAGTATCTTTTTTCTTTTTAAAATGATTACTTTTGAGTTCTCTGTTTAGTCTTTTGCTGGGGCATACCAGAACAATATCACCAGTTTATCTCATTGATGTCTAGAACAGTTTTCAAATATTGGAAGTTTATACTTCTCTCTGTCAACTCCTCTTTCTTTGAACTACACTTGAGATTCATGTGATCCATTAGTTTAAACCTACATTAGCTCATAAGTCACGTTACTTCTAAGGTTTGATTTTACATGTGTGTAGAGACTGATTACTGCATTGGTTTTTTTGTTGCAGTGTGGATTATATTGTTCTAACCAGCGTTGACCGTGACGATTTACCAGATGGTGGCAGTAGCCATTTTGCTGAAACAGTCAAAGCCATGAAGGTATGAGCATTTCTATCATCATGAAACTTGATTTGCCTTCAGCTTTCATGGAACATAGGTGCATACTTCTTGAAGATTTATAGAGTGTGTTTGGTGGATATTATTTTGGAAGAATGTATTTTGGAATAGTAGATTGACGGAGAATGTGTGGTTGAAAAAAAAGGAAAAGTTATTGATGTGATGGAAAATATTATTTTATTGAAGAATATGTGGTTAATAATGAGTAGAAGAATGAGAATGAAAATTTTAATGTGTACCAAACAGAGGCATAAATACACACTTATACGTTTGACACTAAAAATGTAGAAATGGGACATGCATATACTTATTTTTATACTAACAAGACTAGAATAAATACTTTTAACGTGCAATATGAATCTCTCTGCAGATTCTCAAGCCCGATATCATGGTTGAGTGTTTAACTTCTGATTTCCGAGGTGACCTAAATGCCGTATCCACTCTAGTACACTCTGGATTAGAGGTTTTTGCTCACAATATTGAAACCGTGAAACGACTGCAGCGTATTGTTAGAGATCCTAGGGCTGGGTAAGTGATTGAGAAGTTACTCCATCAATTCAGTCAAGTGTATAGTTGGCCTCTTAATGTATAACATCTAACCTTCTGTGAATCTGTGTTCTGTATTAAGTTTTTCCCTGACGTCTCCACCAAATGCAAAATGAAAAATACTCAAATTTTGTGATCACGCTCGTACTTCCTGTGCAAAGGACAATTATTTAATTTGCCTTTTCTTGGTTTTAACTTTGAAAGAGCCATTTTTCCAACTATTTTTTATTTCAGTCTTGCCTTAAATATAGTACTCTTATCAAGTTGTTTCTAAGTTGGTTTGCAAGTGTTCATACTAAACTTTTTGGGGTCTTTCTCAAATTAAGCGAACCGTTTTTTGAACTTTTTTTAATTCAAAATCTATTGGTGCAGTAGTCTCTTCAGTTAAAAATGGTTAGATGCGACCTGCCATTTCCCTTTGAGTCAGTGTAGAATTCCATCACCAGGAAAATTATTTATTTCTATGCTGAAAGCTAAATGCATTTCAGTTAAAATCTTGGGTTCTGTTTCATTGTTATAAACATCCACGTTTGTTAGTGCTACTATGCTAAGCTATTTAATTGCATGGTACAGGTATGAACAAAGTTTATCTGTTCTTAAACATGCAAAGCTCAGCAAGCAAGGGATGATAACAAAATCTTCTATTATGTTGGGACTAGGTGAAACTGATGATGAGCTGAAGGAAACCATGGCTGATTTAAGGGCCATGGACGTTGACATTTTGACGCTTGGACAATATTTACAGGTGAGTTGACATCCAGAGGACTTTACGAGCTAGGCACTTGGAGTAAATAAATCCGGCCTTCAGAATTTTTGAAAATTACAAGGGACAACTATTACTTCTTTATGCAAGAACCATTTGAATTTGGATGACCTTGCCAATACCTCTTTTTCTTATTTATTTGATAAGTTAACCAAGTATTATTGTTACATGTTGGTATTGCAAATCTCATTTGACATTCCGGAATAGCTAGAAGCAAACTCATTGCAATGTGTAAGTATATTCCCAAAATAGAAAAATAGCAGTTGCTTTTCCTTAGTGATATGCCTTAGCTAAGGTTGCCAAAATATTAGTTTCATCTTATGATTCTTATTAGGCCATCGACAGTTGCTTTAGTCCATTTGAAGCATATTTTGAAGACTGAAATTAAATTACTGCCATTCCTTGCCTGCAGCCAACTCCATTGCATCTTACTGTCAAAGACTACGTCACGCCTGAAAAATTTGCCTTCTGGAGAGATTATGGAGAGTCAAACGGTTTCCGTTATGTTGCAAGCGGACCCATGGTAAACATCTCTACCTTATTGCCTTTCAATGTTTACAAATATATTTTTTTTCCCGCAGAGGTGAAGATATTTTGTTTGTCCTAGTGAAATAATTAAATAAATTTAGCAGATTTAACTAATAACATTACTCTTCCTATTGATGGACCTTGATAGATTCAATTCAATAGTTTATTTGGGAAAAGGAGACAACTAGTTTTTTCTTCTCACATTCTCTAAAAGTCCCAAACATCTAATAAATTTTGGCTCCTGTTGGCTATCGGAGTATTTGTTGGATTTGGATCCCTTTAAACCTCAAATGTGCACACACTTAAATGTCTCCGGAAGTATCTGAGGGACTTATCTTGGTCAATTGAGTGAATATCTTCTGTGCTCTGTTTAAATATTAAAATTAATAATAGATGTTACATAAGAAAAAACTGAAACAGGACTTTGGATTCCAAACTATTGTCGGGATTGGGCAGAGATGAAAAACATGCTTCAATAAACTTCAAAATACCTGAATATGAGAAGAAACATAATTATGTAATACAAACAAACCTCCTTAACAAATAAAGGAGAAATAGATGCCTAATAATAAAAAACTGATGTCTGTAAGATGAAGAAATAGATGTCCAGAACAGAGTTGAAGAATTGAAGGACAAGACAGACTTTTGGAGTGAAGGAGTCTATTTAGGGTGTGTTTGAGCCACATTATTTTGGAATAGTAGATTGATGGAGAATGTGTGGTTGAAAAAGAAGGGAAAGTTATTGATGTGATGGAAAATATTATTTTATTGAGGAATGTGTGGTTAAAAATGAGTAGAAGAATGAAAATGAAAATTTTAATGTGGCTCAAACAGGAGCTTAGAGAATGTTTGTTAAAGCTTTTTGTAGATTATAAGTTGTGGATCCTACTGAAGTGGAGATAAAAATAATGTTTGACCAGCTATAAGCTTGAAAAAACTTTACCAAACACACACTTAGAATTGAACTCCAAAGAATCTGACAATGTTGGAACCGAAGTAAGTATTTGTAGTCAAGATTAGATGTCTATCATAAATTAACAGTTACATATATTGGAAAGGAGCTGAGCAATTGCTGTCACATTCTAGAAGGCTAAAGAACGGAAAATGACTTCAGCACAGAAGCAACAAATTAAGGCATTTTTAGGCGATTAATTAAATCTATACATTTCTGGAAATCCATTGACAGTTTTTCAAATGAACGCCAGACTTACATTACAGATAAACCAAACTCTTTCAGAAGTCTAGATTAGGTTTTTGGAACCTGGAGTTCTAGTGGAATTGACATTTAATTTTTAACATAATCTATCTTGAGTTTTAAAATTCTAGAACTTTAGAAACATGATTAAGTACAAATTATTAGTCAGTTAGAAACATTATTGAGCAAAATCCCTAGCCATTCCATTCATTCATTAAGCATTTGGGCCATATTTATGCGGAAGGAAAAAAAAAAGGAAAAATGAAAGAGGAAAAGAAAAACCAGAAAGGTTGAGCTACATTGGGCATACATTTTGGAGTAGAAAGATTGTTTGGCTTCAGGTTTTGGGCCATATTTATGCGAAAGGAAAAAAAAAAGGAATAATGAAAAGAGGAAAAGAAAAACCAGAAAGATAGGTTGAGCTACGTTGGGCATACATTTTGGAGTAGAAAGATAGTTTGGCTACAGGTTTTATATAAGCTATAGGTCATGGTTGTGACAGTTATGAGTGTCAACTCCCAGATTAAAATTTTGACTTCGGTTTCTGGTGTGTCTTTATATGATTATGATTGCATTTGAACCCCTCTGTTGGACAAATGTTTACTTCTCAACTCTTTGATGTTAACTGCTAGTGCCTTAGACACTTCAATACGTTTTATATTTAAAGTGCTCGTCGTACATTCCTAAAAGAGTTTTCTGAGTTTATTTTGTAAATTCCCCTGAGATATACCGTCAGAATTTACCTTTGATTATTATTTATTCACTCATCTTGTAAGTTGCTGGATAACATGAGCTCTTATTAATAACTTTTTGACACTCCTACAAGTGTTAATCAAACCAACTGCACTATTGTTACTTTACAAACATTTTCAAACACACTTTGAGCAGCTGAAGAAAAGGATTCATAATGAAAAGAGGTTCTTACATTCAATTAATCATTGGTCTTTCTGACTGAAACTGCTTAACTGATTTCGCCATTGCTTGTGCACTTGAATGATTCATATAAATGAAAAGCACACTTGATTTTTGTCATAAGTGGATTATGTATTCATGTCTGTCTACGGCAGGTTCGGTCCTCTTATAGGGCTGGAGAACTTTTTGTCAAGACTATGGTGAAAGAGATGGCCAAGAACGCATCTGATGTATCTGCTTAATTCTAACTCATCTTCTCAAGTAGACATGCATTCTCTTTGCAAAATATTGGCATTCAATTGCGATTATCTGATGCAACAAGCAGCTTCAGTACAGTAGCAGGTTGGGAGGCAACAAACTTAATCTGGTACTAAACCCCAATATTTAGTCTCCAAAATGTTTGAGATGAAAATGATTATTCAGTTATGGCGTTATGACTCCCTATATATTTTTAAATTTATTGATTACAATTTTTATGAACTTAATTCTTTATCTTTGTTCTCTTGTGTAAGATCTTAATCCTATGCTCCGAAGGAAACGGTCTTATCTCTATGTTTATGGACAATATATAGCTATATGTTAAAACCTCAATTATAATTTTAGGTCCTTCATGTTTAAACTGGGTTATATATAAAAATGAGGTTTCTTTATCACCTTTGATCATATTGTCGTTACTCGAACATTTCTGTCTTGCGTCGTAGAACATTTCCCACGTTCAGAAACACCATCCTTTTCTGTCAGAATCTCTGGTCAAAACGTATTTGAATTTGCTTGCGTGGACATGAGTGGCCCGTCTACTAGACGGTTACAAAAAAAGGGGTCAACATAATTCAATAGGTTAGGGACCATTTGTGTCAATTCCCCGAATTTTCACTTTTAACAATATATTACAATTCTCCGTAGAATACGCAGAGTTATGCATGATTAATTTAATTCATTGCGTTATATATTTTTTCTTATTTTCTTAATTTTTTCATTATTTATTCCATCTATTTTCCATTATTTTCATAAAATAGCAAATGCATGAAATAAATAGGAAATTTACATAAGTTGGATTATAAACTATAGAGGCCCTATATTAATGTTAAACACTTTAAGAATATGGTTTTGCACCTTAGATGGTTATTTTATATTTTGTGAAAGACCTATAAAAAAAAAATATTTTGTGAAAGTATTTTTATATCAAAATCAAGAAATTAAATAGAAAAAACTCACAAATATTGAATTTTAAATTTTTAGTGTCCATGATAAAAAAAAAAATAAGAGCTTGGTTTTGCATTTTATATATTCTTCTTTATATTTTTAGCGACATTTATATATTAAAAAATCTTGAAATTTGATGAAAACAGTAATTCCAAATATTACCAAAACTTGAAATATTACACTAAATTATTATTATTTTTATTAAAATAGTATTATTATTATCCGAAAGTTAGATTGTGGTGTATCACATTTCCGTCCTCAATATTGATTTTTTTTTTTTTTTTGGGAACTAAAATTGTGGATGGAATTGGTTTCATTGTCCAACCTTCCTGTTTTAAAGTTACTCCTTCGTTCGGTTTTTCATATCTTTTAAAAATGGATTATATTGGGATGTTTAGATCTATGTGCACAAGATAGTTCATCCACAAACCTCAAAGCAAGAGAACTCTATATACACACACCACTTATGTGCCCCAGCTTAACCTACTCCATCACTTCAAGAACAGGGTTATAAGGCATTAAAGATATTTCATGGTATGTATGCAAGGGATATGGCTTGAGGCAATCTTTTCACTGTTCAACATCAAGGTGAGGCCTCTGGCAGGGGCGGACCCAGTTAAGGCCCTGGGCCTCCCCAAAATTTTCAGCAACCCAATACAAAAAAAAAAACAAGTGGGCCAATTATTTGGCTCAAAATGTATGATACAAGCCATGCATAGTCAGAGTCAGAGTCTTCTCAATTGTGGCAATTTCCCATGTATGTGAGGTTCAATTACTGGGGAAATTTTGAACTTCAAGGAGGGATATTGCAGCAGCAGCAACAACCTTCACATCATCTTGGATTGTGTGAGTCCAATTTGGGCATGTTGGCAGCGTTCAATGATTATTCAAGAGGTGGTTTGAATATAAATTTTGGGCAGGCTCAGCAAGTTCATCCTCCATTGGAGCCCCAGGCCCCACCAGCAGCAGACTGAGGCTAGTGACAGTGAAAAAGATGATTAAAATACTTCTCAATAAGAGTATGTATATATAGTTTGAAATCTGAATTTGGTTAGTGAACAATTATCTAAGTATTCATTTATTGAGCCTTTTTTAGTGTTTTTTTTTTATTGATATGGCAAAGAAGAATATGCCGATTACTTGGAGATGAGTGGATGAATGATAGTCTTATTGTTTATGTGGAAAAAGATATATTCTTAAAAAATGATAATGAGTCAATTATACAAAGATATCAAAGTATGAAAA